>JARQZK010000749.1:32500-72500 GCA_030704885.1 Cynegetis impunctata
TTGAAGCATTGGCTGACTAAATCAATAATTTTCAAAACGAAAATTGCATATTAGGAATTCACAAACATTTATCTTTTCATAATTTTTTTATAAACAGTGATATAGGTATCTGATTAAATCTAATAGCGTTATAAGACTGATTATGTTGTGAATGTTTGTAATCCTTTATTTTAATATAAGCAAGAAATCATGTGTTGCCAGGAATTTAAAAAAAATTAAATTTCAGGCTCCATAGTAAAATTTATTGTCCTTTTATTCATAATTCAGTTCCGGAATCAGCTATACATTTCATAAGAAGTAAAGATGAAAATAACTTCGAAACTGCAGTACTAAAATGGATAGGTACTATTTATTTTTTAATTAAATAATGCAATTCAAATGTTCATCATGAACACAATTTCACTTCAATACATTTTTATTGGGTCAGTAATTTTCAGTGAATGTTATTTGCATCATTAAAAGTGGAATAAGCGAAACGTATTCAAATTTAATAAATTTTTTTATTATCAGTGTTATCAGTATGTCCATATAGTTAATCGAATCAATTCTTATTGTAGATACCCAATAAATTTCATAAATTCAAAAGTATAAATCAAATAAAGTAAAAGACTCAGTTTGATTCCACTAAAATTGATATGATTTACTCGACATATTTTTAAGGCTACTAAACCATTATCAAGAGTTTACAAACTAAAGTTGATAATGTAGGAAAATGAAAAGGAATGGAAAGACCACGTGTTTTATTCCTACCTAAAGTATGTGTTAGGGAGGCGGACCTTGAATTTGGGATTAACTCCTTCAGTCAGATCAGAGAATACACTTGTATGTAAAAGTGCATTAAGGATGGGTGAGACGGGATATTTATGGAACATAGGAAGTGTGGGTAGGGTTCAGAGGATTAATACTGGCCCAGAACTGTATACAAGCAGTGACTTACTTTATGCCATGAATACTTTACGCCATGAAGAAACCTCTGAAAAAACTCATAGCAGACCTGTCAGCCCTGGGGTTCGAACCCGGAACCTCCCAAATACTAGCCAGCGTACCTAAGTACTAGGCTAACTGTCTTGGTGCTTAAGGATGGGTGAGCCGGATAATTTATGGAAATGAGGAGGTAACGTAGGGTTTAGACCAGTGGTGGGCAAACTTTTTTCATAAGGGACCAGAAAGTTTAAGAAATTTCTGAGGAGGGCCAGAATTTAAGCAAAAATGCATTTTTTTGACACACATTGCTGCACTGCATTTCAATAATTTCTAACTGCAATTTTGCACAGACATTCTCTGAGTATACATTAAACGGCATGGAAATTATTTCAATTTGTTCTCACTCAATGAGCGATGGATTTTGAACATCAAAAGTATGTTAAATTGTTCTTCTCCAATTCTCCATGCAGTTATAAAACGGACAAACCTGAATTTCAAATGATTTCATACAACCTCAATCCTCATCTAGAGATTCGTTCTTTCCTTGAAATTTTCTATTTAATTTATTATAGTGTTAAAGCAAATCGATACTTCGAATTTTGTCTTCGAATATTTGGAAATCAGATTATTTCCATGTTGTGTTGATCTACGCGGCATGTCTAGCTAGCTATTTTCTATCATCGCGGACTGTATACTATTAATTTCGATGCACCTTCGGTGGGCCGGATTAAATCTTTTCGTGTGCCGGAGCTAGCCTACGGGCCGTATTTTGCCCATCACTGGTTTAGCCTTAGAGGATGAGTACGTGCCCAGCAGGTGCTTTTGTAAGTTTGCAAGCAGTTACTCATTTACGTTATGAGGAAACCTATGAGAAATGCTCATGGCAGACCAGTCGACCCTGGGGTTTGAAACTGTGCTAGCCAGCAAGCGTAACCACTCCGCTAACTAACTTTGTTTGCTAGAATGTAACAATCTATATTCCTGCTCTGAAGAGTGGAGATATCGTTAGGTCCATTTGGTCATTAGTGATGGGTAAGTTCCTGGAGCTGGCCGACAAAATCTCTAAAGCTTCTGAAAGGTCCATCCTCTTTTCTTTGTTCAGTGAATGCAATATCTCTTGGTTATCTAAATCTATAAAAGGGTTATTATTTATGCAATCATCCAAAATTTCAGTGACGTTCCCTACTTTGGATGATTGGATTTTAATGTTCATCTAATCTGGTAACACTTTGATAAATATGAAGGCATCATAATATTGGTCATACTAAAAGAAACTTGGGGTCAAGCTTGGAAGAACATCAAAAATCAATCATCCAAAATAGTAACATCACTGAAATTTCGGAACATTGTATACATAATGTCCATTTTATAGATTCAGATGACCCAGAGATGACATTGTATTCACTGAACAGAGCAAAGAGGATGAACCTTTTAGAAACCCTATCTAGAGATTTATATAGTATGTGGCTCCGTAGTTCAGTGGTCAGTGCGTTGGACTACTGAACAGAAGGTTGGTGGATCGAATCCCAGCCGAACTAACGAATTAATGCGGATTCACCTCTCAGAAGGCAATGACAAACCACCGAGAAGCCTAGTAAAGCCTCTCTATAAAGACGTGGGAACTCTCTATAAAACTGTAGGTCCCTTAT
Source organism: Cynegetis impunctata (assembly GCA_030704885.1). Lineage (NCBI taxonomy): Eukaryota > Metazoa > Arthropoda > Insecta > Coleoptera > Coccinellidae > Cynegetis > Cynegetis impunctata. Next base: position 35,074 of record JARQZK010000749.1, read on the forward strand.
ATTCGTGTATCACTGTATAACGCACAACACGAATAGTTATAGAGAGGTCGCCTACGCCCGAAACCGGGTACGGCACCGGAAGAAGAAGAAGCTATAGATTACGTCGGCCAGCTCAAGGAACTTAGAATTACTAATGACCTACTAGACTCTAGGATATCCCTACTCATTAAGGCAGTAAGAAAATTAGATAGATTGATACATTTTCTACTTTTGTTTTTAAACTCTTGATAATGGGTTAGTAGTCAGAAAGATATGTCTAATAAATTAAACCAATTTCAGTGAAATCAAATCAAGTGTTACCAAGTGTTGAGCGAGTGCAGCCAATTGACGTTATTAAACTCAAAAATATATTCTTTCGACTCCATCATTTGTCATCACGTTAATAGTTCTTATGGATGAAATTTTGTCGTATACATAATTTCAATCTTTAACAATTTTGTTTCATTGAATTTAGGTACACGAATTTTTGTGAATCTTCTATTCCTCTAAAAATAACTATTTCACAGTAGTTTTGTTCCCAGGAAATTGGCAGTTGAATATAATCATTTCACATTTATGAAATCACGAGAAATGTTTCGAGTAACTTTATAGGAAAAAATCAACAGTTTACAATTTTTCTTAGAGTAAGTCGTTTCTTGATTTTCAGCAATAATGGCAAAAGTATTGTCGCACATCGATAACAGCGAAGACGAGCACACGAAAGGGTGGATCAGATTTATGATATACGTCGAGTATATCTACAAGAAGAACAGAGATTCGAGAATTCGGAAGGGAACCATGTTCATGGTGGTACCGGAAGCGGATCTCAATTGCAAGTGTCCAAAAATAAAATCCGGGAAGTGAGTACTATTATTTTGTTACTAAAAGAGGTATCTATCAAAAAATCTATATTATTATTTCGAGGATCTTCCATTTAAATTTGACAATTATTATAGTTTAATCTGGCAGCGTTTCCCCACACGGTGGTTCATGAGATACATGAGCCTTGGTATCAGTTTATATAGATTCTAGTAAAGAAGGGGATATATTCAATAATGAGGTAATGGATAGCTAACAGGGGCGGCTATTCGAAGGCGGCTAAGGAGGCTAAGCCTCCTCCTCAATAATATTCCGTGTATCACTAATATATTATATTGAATAGTCAGCATTCAGCATATTCATATTAATCAAGATCATATTATTTTATGCACCTACCTTCCTTTCAACCTACATTATATAATATAATTTATTAATTACGATAGAAGGTATTTACATTTACTGCATTTCATTCATTTCAAGATTTGTGGCAACGCTGCAGAGGCTTGAAAAGGTATATTTTCAACGTTCATTATGTCTGCCACAGAAAAGCAAACAACGGTGCGAATACTGCGAATGAATACTTCATTGCAATAGAAAAGGAAAACACATGTAAATGGCAACACCGATTGCACCTAAGTCTCACACAATGTCGACCAATCACAACTATAGGCTTTCGGGTAAAATCGAGTAAATTCGTTGGACATGGACCGTTGTGACTTGTCGTGGACGAAAATAGTTTGTTTTGGTTTTAATTTGGCGTATTGTTTTTAAATAAGTTCGGTTACTGAAGTTTATTTTAAAAATTTCAATGGTGACTTAGTGGAATATTTGTTATCCCATAACTTTAGTGCACTAAGTTAAAACGATAAATCTTAATAAAAACATTGCGACCTGCCCCGGAATTAAACAATTTGGTGCAGCGTAGCAGAATCGCGGTTTTAATATCAGAAATTATGAGAGACATCCTTGGCTTACCAGATCACAGGTAAAAAATAAATTAGTTTATTGGCTAATTGTTTTTAAAATGAGTTCGGTTACTGAAGTTAATTTCAAAAATTTCAATGGTGACTTAGTGGAATATTTGTTATCCCATAACTTTAGTGCACTAAGTTAAAACGATAAAGTTTTAATAAAAACATTGCGACCTACCCCGCAATTAAACAATTTGGTGCAGCGTAGCAGAATCGCGGTTTTAATATCAGAAATTGAGAGAGACATCCTTGGCTTACCGGATCACAGGTAAAAAATAAATTATTTTGTTGGCAGTTTTTACTTTTTACTAGGGAACATGTCTCTGTTTGGCACTGGCATCTATGCAGGAATTATGGTAATTATCGATAATACAACAGACTGCCCCGATTTTCTTGAAATTTCGGATTATAGCTTATTTTGGCCTGAAAAAGCCGAATATGGAGTCAGATTTTGTCGCTGGGTCATCTTTTTTTTTTTCAAAAACTTGAGCTGACCTGACTTTTTCTAACCTTACAAACCTAACCTCCGAGTTCATAAAAGTATAAAATTCATGAAATAGATGAATTTTATTATCAAAAAGACAATGTTTTTATTATATCTATAAAAAAGTAGATGTCTATACCATAGAATTTATTTAAATTTTTTTGTTTAGGTCTAAATTTATTATTTCATTTTGTTGTTATTTTATTAAATTTTGTTTGACTTTTATGACAAGAATTTTATTTGAATCTATTTTCGGGAGGGGCCTATTTTATTTCTGGCAAGAAAAAAGTCTCACCTCCCCGTTGGTTCTTGCTGGGCAACAATTAATTAATTCCTCGAATAGGTATCTATTTAATATTTAAGGGTGCTTGTTTTACTTTGATTTTCTTTAAATTATAAGGTGGTTGATCTTGAAATCCTAAAAATTTTCGCCTATGGTGTATTTTTTAACACCTCTTGTAGCCTCCTTAGACCAACATCACACGAGCCGCCACTGATAGCTAATCATCCGCCGATAGACATTCAACAAATTAAAAATCAATTTCAATCCTCGCCTTCTATATGTAAAATATTGAAATCTGTATTGAATGAATGATCCTCATCTGCAATCATAAATGATTGGAATAATTAGAATCTCTCTTATTATTTTCAAAACAGCGCTTATGCTCTTCGATGCTGTTTCCGAAATGTTTACACTTGTTTAATATCACTACTTAACAAATATCTGTTTTAGACTTATTGTTTTTCATATATTGGGCTAAAAACTTGAGCTTGGTAATGATTTTCTACCACGCCTTCCTGTCCCTTGCTTTCCCCTTCCTCTCTTACTTGGATCTTCTTGCGCCTCAGAATACATTCTTTTTTTGGTCTTCTATTTTCTGCGTTCCTACTAAGTCTATACCTTCCATTTTACTTGTCATTCTGGAATCACGCATCCTTTGTATGTGGCCTAGCCATTTTAGTCATCTCGATCTTATGATCTTAATGATCTCCAAATAGCCTCTCTATTTCTTGGTTCGTTCGTCGCAATCAGTTTTGTTTTTCCCCCGTACATGCTCCTAAGTATTTTTTTTCCCTTGTGTCTATTTTATTCTGCTCCCCTCTATTAAGTATCGTTGTTTCACTTCCATAGTGTGCAGCCCATAACTGTTTTGTACAGATGCAGCTTGGTTGTTCTAGATAAATTCTTCGATTTCATTATTCTGTATGGATTCCTGCTTGTTTATTCTCTTTAATTAACCTCGCTTTCAGGTTCTTTTCCTCTTCGTAATCTTCGCCAATAACTGTACCCAGATAGACGTAGCTTTTGACTTATTCAAATTCTATTAATGTTTGTCCCGTCAAATGTACCGTGGGATTTCTCTTTGTATCTTTTCTTTGTGGATTTGCATTTTCCCTACTGCTGCTTCTATTGGAACCTTTCAAACCTTTTAAGTTTCTGTTCTAAAGTTGACAAGATTAGCACATCGTCGACATACGCTAGCTGCTGTTTATTCCCCTTTTTCTTATTATCCATTCTAATATTATATTGAATAGCGTAGTGGATAGTGGATCTCCTTGTTTTGTTTCTATATTTTCCTCAAATCGAAACGATATTGATGTTACAATGTGAAGAAATTGTTATGTTAGCTTTTCACTAGATTTGCCTATATAAGATTAAAAACATTAAAAACTATAAGAGATTGTGCCTTAGCCTGAAAATTTTCTTGAAACGAGGATAGATTTTCCTTTTTATTATTGTTATCAAATTGAAAATACTCTGCTATGTTTTCTAGTTCTAGTTCTCTAAATGTATAAGTATACCCTGGTGCCAGTAATGTAATTCACTGTTTAAGGGTCAGCGAATGGAGAAATATTTATTTTTTATTTTTCTAATCATTTATTAGATAAGAATCAATACAAATTTTCATATTTTACATAGAGAGAGTAGAGGATTGTATCCAATGACTTTTCCCTCTTCCGTTGAACATTCAACGGTACTGCAAACTTCTATATTCGGTGGTAAAACACATAGTTCAAAGCCCCGAATCAGTAAACAGCCTATGCTCACACTTTGTGAGAAAGTGCGAAATTGCAGAAAATACTGGCTGTGTGCTGCGAACAGGATAGATTGTGCACCTGATGGTATTTGGTCTGTGCCGGATTAGTCACGTAGCAAGAGTAGCAAATGCTACGGGCCCCGTGAATTGAGGGGCCCTCAATGCCAGCAACAGACATCAGGATGAATCAAACGAAATACAAAGTACGATCATTTCAGCGGCCCTACTATACTCGACGAGTTTGTCGAAAATCAAACAACTGGACAATGGCTTGAACTTGTGTTTATTGTCATTATTGATAACGTACTGTCTGCTTTAACTAAACGTATGAAAGCATATCATACAATAACTGGTGTTTCTGGAATAATGCGACAGCTAACATCCCTTACGACGAAAGAGATTTTGAAAAACCCTCAACAATGGTCAGTGCTTATAAAGATGATTTGGAGAACAGCCTAGCAACGAATTATTGCAGTTCGCGGAGCTGCTGAAAACAGATGTGGCTACTGTTATTGAGAGCAACAAATAAGAGTTACTGCAATTTTTTAAATATTTCTTTAGAGTCGTGTTCCCCAAACTTAACCCCAATCAGCTAACTGACCGTAGGCAAATTGGCTCAAATAGCTCTTTCACAAGTATCATGATCCATGGATGTCATTTACTTACATAAATATAAATTAGAATTTGATGGCTCGTATGTAACTTTGATTGTACCTAATGAATATTTGAAATAATATACAATTAAACTATTTTATTACCCAAATTAAAAAAAAGCCAACCATTTCGATTTGTAAAAGTAATAAAAGAAATAAAAGAAGTAGTTTTTTCATATTATTATATTATATGTGCGTATAATGGTATCATTATACGCACACAGATATATAGGTACGTGTTCCTATATAGACGATCCAGGTTGTCAATCATATACATTTTCGGTTTTATTATCTAATCTGAGTTTAATACCATAAACTTGAGAACTTAAAGCAAACCAAGGGCCTCTTGGCCGAATTTGCTACAGGCCCCGCTCTGGCTTAATCCGGCATTGTATTTGGTAAATCGAATTCAAGAAATTGTCAAGTCATCCCGACTCAAGATCTGCATACAGCTGTTTCGATCTTATTAAATCTCTTCAGTGCAGCATACTCAACTTGGAGCAGATTGACATATTTCTCATTGTTCCCCAATACAAATCGCGGCCGAACTACTATATGGATAACAATCCATAGCGCCCTCCACCAAAGATATTAAGAACCAACAATTCACTGTTAACAACGAAAATGCAGAATCTCGTGGAAAGAATAAATACCTGCTCCCTGGCATGAAGATGTCTACTCTACGACAATGGCGTATAAAATGCCAGAGCACATTAACTTATTGTTTGTAAATTATAAATTATTGAAAAATTTTCCTTGTTCACTTTATGAGATATATGACATTGACTATAGTCAACAAGTATTTTTTTTGTAATATTCGACAGCTTCACTTGAACTGTATATGTACGTTTAAGACATAAGATCCCAATCTGAAAAACAATTTTTTCCGAACAATAGAAAACTAATAAGGTCATATATTTTCAGGCAGTATCTATTCTTAGGAAGAGAAAAGGACGATTCTCCCGGAGGAACTATATCTGGCAATCTGGGCGTAACCCAACGGTCCATAGTCATAGAATGGAGGGACGAATGGGACCAGAGAATGAGAAGATTCAGACGCAGGGCTAGAAAATGCAAGTGAATACCAAGCGAACTCCCCACTTCCCAGTTTAAGTATGTTCAGCCAGGAAACCATCAACCCACTGGATCTTAAAATCTAAAACCGGCTGACAGTTTCACTGTGATTTATGTATGTCGTAATTTCAGTATTTGAAATAGTTGGAAATCTGAAAAGAATGCTTATTAGATGACCTTACAATGATGCACTGTACCAAATGCATTTTTATATCGAATATTGATCATTATTACCTAATAATTTATTATTGGATTATTGACAACCGTTGTAACTTTCCATGTTTTATATTTTGTAAATATTTTTTGTCTCAAGATAAATGTCTATTAGTGATTAAATAATTTATTTATTTTACTGAAATGTATGTATGATGTTTGGATGTGAATTATTCAGAAATAAAAATGGTCATTTTCTAACCAGTTATATATATATATATATATATATATATATATATATATATATATATATAAATATATATACATACATATATAGATACATATAAATATATATATATAGATACATATAAATATATATATATATATATATATATATATATATATATATATATATATATTAATGCAGAACGATCATTTCAAAATTAGATATTCCAAACAACTTTTGTTTTCAGCTGAATTGAGTTGCTGATCTATTTCTTACAATTATTCCTTCACAGCGCTTTTACCCTTCTCGAAAAAGTCAAATGACATCCTACCTGATGATACATTAAAGTGAAGCCCAACAAAGCATTTCAACCCAATAAACAAAAGAATTTTTTATCGACTAGTATAGTTAACAATAAGAGTAAGGAAATTACAGAAGAATCTAAAACAGATGAATTTAGTAAAATGTCTGAAAATATATTTACAAAATCTGTTCGAAGTGTGTTTCGCTATTTTGCAAGCAATAAGTTAAATGTTTTTAAGTATTTCTACAGAAAGTGACTTTAGATCTGGAGATATTACCAGCCACTCTATAGAACTTCACCATATCATTGGATCTACCTTCTAGCAATGGCACCTCGTTTAATATTATGTCCAAAGAAGATGGGTACAATAGATTTTTTATTTAAGCTTCAGTTGAATGTATCACAAGGTTGGAGTAGCCTTTTCACCGTATCCAAACGAGTTGGAAAGCTGTAGGAGTCAAGCTTCAGAATAGGTGTTTGGTTTTCCTGAAATCGAAAGTAATTTGGTCTTTTTAGATTGTAATTGATGGACCTGTAGTTATAAATATATATATATATATATATACAAAAAATTCCAATCATTCTGATAGTGAAACTTCTACTTTGAAATTTTATGTGAAGAGGAGAACATGAAATTGAAAGAAAAACTATATTTTAGATGATATTTCTTTGATACCATTGCATTCTGAAATGGTCTAGCTAAATATGAAAAGTTTATATGTCATTAAATAATTCAAATTTCGTCAGATGTAACTGAATCAGATTACAGCTTGTTCTGCAGTATTTTAAAGTTTTTAATTTGAGAATAAATTTAAATAGAAATTTCTCTCACTGAAATTCCCAAAACTAACTACAGAAATAACTTTCATACTTATTTGTCATATTCGAGTTTGAAGTTTGAATGTAGTACAATAAATAATTGTGAAACATATTTAAACACATCGTTTCAATGTGTTATAACAACTACTTTTCTTGCCTATGGTGAAATTTTCGATTTTTTGGTCGTTAAAATCGACAAGGAAACCCAGCAAATGACTATTTTCAATTTCAAGAGTGTATCATATAAGACTGAATGGGAATATTTAGTATAAAATTGTACAGTATTAAGAAGGCAGCATGGATATACCCTACATATAAATAATTATTCAAATACCTATAAAATTTATAAAATATTAACGGCTAAAATTTCCCTTAAATATTATTGTATTGTCGTCTACATACTTATGTAACATAGTTCCTAGTGGAAAACATTCAATCTTAATGTTCTAGAAGTATCAATACCAATTGTAGAGTTAGTATAGATTTGTGGATGTTGTTAACATATCAAATTTGAACGTGTCTCAGCAATATTTCCATGCGTTACCTGCTGCGTAAGATTCAAGCTGTTACTTCTGTAAATTACTGAAATAAGTTCGTATTCTTTGACAAAATGACTTAAATATAATAATTATTGTGCATGATTTTTATTGTCTTTTTGATGAAATCGAAGGTTTTAGCTAAGCTGTAACACTTTTTTTTACATATTTGTTATGGGACGAAAGCATCTTTGTATCAAAAATATTCAAATATATTGTAATGCCTTTTCATAAGATACAAATTCATTTTTTTCTTCTCCTTTCTTTGTAATTTCATCATTATATTATAAATTAATAGAATTCTAAACTAAATAAAATCACATGTTTTTGAAAGATTAACACAAAATGTTATGACTTTATGACGCACGTTTCGCCTCTTCCAGACTTTTTCAGACATTAACATTGTCCGAAGAAAACTTGGTAAAGGCGAAATGTCAGTGTATAAATATTGTTCAATTAATTTCATTTCGTTTATAGTTGAGATACATTTACATCAACTAATATTTGCAGAGCTGACCATAGGGTTGAGTTTTATAATTGTCAAATGAACTTCTCGTTATAATTGATATTTCCACAGAAAATAATTGAAATTTAATTTGTATAAGGTAAAATTAATACTATAGTTTTGGAGATTAAAATTTATATTTAGTAAAGATATTTTCTAAATAATTATTCTTTTATAATGTGTAGCAATAGAATATTTGTTCTTACTACTCATTTTTGCAAATTATGCCAAAATTTTATCGAATCCCTGAATAATTTATTCAATACCAAACTTTATTTTACATAAAATATACAACCTTTCAACGTATCAGCTTAATTTAATTTCGAATAAATTGAACCCATCTTTGAGTTGTCTGAACTACCTTTTACAAAATTTTAAAAATATATCTAAGAAATCTATAATTATTTCTGAAGTAATACCTAGGCGCGATGAGGGTGAAATTTTGAGATGTGCGCGCATCTGTAATACAAAGTCACAGGCTTGAGCGCGCATCACCGTGCACGATATCTCAACGATGTTAATACAAAACTTTTGGTATCATATTTTAGACTATTCAGACTATCCTTTTGCAGTTCTTTTATTATTTTATTGTAATTAATTATTTGCATGCAATTACAAACTATGTTTTAATGATGCCAAAGAAGTATAACTTCTCACGCGCGTATATAAGTGGGTACACACAACCTTTTTTAATATTGCTCAAATTCTATTGGGATATTAATAATAAAGTCTTCAATTAATTGGAACACCTGGACGAATATCTCAGTTAATTGTTTTCCTCGTATCACTCCAATCCAGAGTATTTATATTTGAATTAAAGGTACCTATTTAATACTTTCAATAAAAAACTTTGTTTAAAATTTTGTTATCATTATTTCAATATACCCGTACATTGAGTTTGATATCTATGTTTCAACATAATTATCCTAAGATGGTACTTGATATTAAGAAGAAAAAGGATGTGCTCATTGGAAATACATTTTAAGATAGTAGGAATATATATGATCTAAGTCATTTTGTCTCATGATTGAAAAAATATCACGTCATAGCATAGGAAAATTGAACTTTTTATTGTAAATTCTTTGTGTACTATTTACCTAAGTATTTAATAAAAATTACGAGCTAATTGTATATACTTTTTCTCAGAGATCCTTCTATCCTTTTTTATTGCTTGCAAATGGAAAGTACTTTCCCTAATTTGTAAAAAGAGTTTCTAGAAATTTGTTTTATTGATGTATGTATGATTATCATATATTATATATTTAATATACTCGAAGGAAATAATATTTATTGTCACAGAGAAATACTCAAAAGTATAAAAAGTAGAGAAAAAAATTAAACGTGTCAAATACACAGAAACATTTGGCCTGGGTTTGTGGGTGCAAAAATCCATTAAAATACTGTTTTTAAATCTGTTGTATGATACAAAGAGAACTAGAAATCTGGCTTTCGAATATGTTTATCCTCTTGAGTCCCGATGTCCAATATGTTGGACATCAACTTTTTTCTTTTTTTCTGTATATGACCTAGATTTACGGCAGCGAAACCCTTGGTCCCTTGGTGGGACATAACAGCGCAGGCGTTGTACGCGAATCTGATGCAAAATAGTTTCATTGTGGTAGTAAACGATTAATAATAAATAAACAATGGCGGCTTTGTTATTTTGACATATTGCATAACAAAAATGAATGAAATTAAATTGACATATTATACAAACATAAATGAAACTATGTTCTAATATTGAAAAGGATAACAAACAAACTGAGCAACTAATTCCAATAGAATTCAACAAAAGAATATATAAATTAAACTTATACAAAGGCAAAATAATTGAAATTATATTATTATATAGAAACAACAACAAATAAACTGAACAAGTAATTCCAACCAAATTCAACTGAAAAAATAATATAAATTTGGGGGCGTTCAAGTATTACGTAACGCAATTTTTGAAGATTTATGACCCTCCCTCCCCCCTATGTAACGCTCCGTAACGTTTTCATGATCCCCTCCTCCCCCTATAAACGTTACTTAACACCCAAGTGACCATTTTCACCTAAAAGTTGCTAAAATACCGTTTTTATTGTTTTAATCGTGGTTTCGTTAATAATAAACAAAACAAGAGATTATTATTTAATAAACAATCAAATATAATGTGATATGGCCAAAGGGCTCAAATTTGTATTAATAAACTTTTACTACTAATCTTACATTTAATTATGCCGTTTTCCTGACTTGGCCCTGTCGTTACATACATTTTTAGCTAACTTGGTGGTTTGGTGGAAATGATTCTTGTTTACGCGATACATGGCTCAATTTTGCGATAGGTTTGAAAGTTGGTAGGTAGATAGTTACTTATGTCATCTTGGATGGGGTTGGTCTTGGTACGAATCGGTCACGGGGTTGAGCCACAGGGAAGGAAGTAAATCTTGTTTAACCGATAAAGGGTTCAATGTGGAAGCAATGGGGTTCAAAGTTCGTGATCTAAATAGGAGGAAGGCTAGTTCGAATTTGGAAAAAAAATTCAACTAAATAAGTAGATTTTTCGAATTGGATACGGTATGAAAACCTGCTCTCCTAATACAGCTTGCTGCGATAGAGATTTTTTTCACTTAAAAACTCTGAAATAAAATAACATATTTATTTTCTTTGGCAATGCAATGGAACCTAAAAACTCAGCCATAATTCAAACAAGTAGGTATGTAAAAAAAACAATTCAGTTGGAGTTACTGTTCCTTTGCCCACTCAGACTGCATTTGCAAACAGAATTGTGTGATGTGAAGTAGATCCCACAGGTTGGTCACAAGAAATCGTACGGCATCTGCTTGAACCCTTATGGAGGAGACGACAGAAAAATGGACAACCTCACAAGAAGTAGTGAATGCTTGCATGATCCTTTGTTTAGCTGACTAGGTACCGTGAGCTTGAAAGGATTATTTCAATGCACTCCTCAAGACGAAACAGCAGGATTCGTACGCGCATTTAATTTTTTGCAAAAAATATTGCGAGTCACGGACGTGAGCACTATACCATTTTTATTCATTCTTTAGCCGTTGCGGCAGGAAGTCAGCAGAGAGCCTTTATAGTCCAAAAACAGCTGATGATGCAAATCTCTTTTGAGGACATTATACAGTATGAAGTCACTTTTACAACACTGACTACAGCAATGTGCTCCTGTGTATTACGTGTTTAAAACACTTAATGAAAACTGACAACGGAAACAAAATATAAATGACGAAGAATACAGTCGATAAACGGATAGAGTTGCCAACTTGGGAGAACAAAATAAAACTGACTTACAATACAATCGAGGGATTCCCCGTAAAACATAAACGAAAAGAGTTTACAACTTGGGAGATTCAAATTCCCTAGTTTTTTAATTCAATAAAAATCAATGTTACGTAACGCGTTGTTCGATTTCCCCTCCCGCCCCTCTAAGGCAACGTAACGTTTTACAAGACCCCCCACCCCCCAATTTGCGTTACGTAATACTTGAACGCCCCCTTTAGCATTAGCGTATTCAAAAGAAAAAGATGCTAGACGCTTCTGAAAGCATTCGAGGTACATTGGTAGGTTACACGTATCACAGTATGTATTAATTTCTTTTGCATTTTTATGGGCATAAACTGGATGTTGTCGCTGGGACATGGTCTTATAGCACGGATTGCACCTTTTTCTGGTAACCCTTTTTTGACACTCATATTCTTTCAAGAACTGTAGTTACTGCCCACTGAACAAGAAACATCATAAGTCTATTTTGTGATGTTCTTTTTAGAGACTTTCGTGATGTTTATTTAAAACGTTAAAAAAATCTCCTAAATGTTTAAATTTTATAACCAACTTCATTAACATCCATGTTATGTAATTAAAACATATTTTAGATGTACACAATACTACTTGAATTCGCAGTGATATACACATCTTATGAACTTCTTTTCAGCAACTTCTTTGAGGAAACATCCATACGATGTTAATTTATATAGGTCTCACTAATGTTACATACAGAACATTACTGCAATATTACAAATTAACATGTTTCTGAGATGATCACATTTTGTAGTTACTTTTACAACTTTCGAACTACTCTTTAGTAACTTCCTGCGACTGGGTGAGCTGTTTGAATGATGTATTCATAAAATTATAAAAAAGAAGAAAACAGAAGACGGAAAAAACAATGACAAGCATGATCAGTGTTGCCGTTTTGGCATTTTTAATGCTGAATCTAGCATTTTTTCGCCTCAGTTAGCATGTAAAATTTGAGTTTAGCATATTGCATGTTTTTAGCATTTTTTGGCCTCCTCTACCTATAACAGAAAATTTTCAATCTGCTATGGATATAAGCACTTGAATGACTTTTCCTAAGGAATAAACGCATATCAAGATAGTCTATTGGCATTTCTGAAACCTAACATAATTATCTAATAGTGGAATTCATCAATATTTGAAGAAACGATTAATATTATTTACGTTTTACGATTAGGGGAATCGCTCAGTGAGCACCCGAAGCGAGTTAGCGACGATTAAGACGATTTTCATTTTATGTTTATGCGTAAATAGTTGATGTTTTATGATAGTAACGTTTAAGTGAGCACACTTGCACTTTTTTTGTGAATATACCGCAATCTCAAGGGTCTATTACATATCAGAAATATGCAAGACAACATTTTCTGACAGTAGAAGTACGGACAACATGAAGTTGCATAGAACAAAATGTTCCTACAATATATATTTTTTTGATTTTGCTTAAAATCAATTAATTATTAATCAAAATAAGTATTAAATTTTTATAATTGTATTGAAAAATACTTTCAAACTGTTTGGCATTTTTTTTAGCATATCGATAATTTCATTTGGCATTTTTTAGCATTTTTCCCGAGAGATTTTAGCATATTTCTCAAAAATGAAACGGCAACACTGTTTAAAATATTACCACTCTGCCGGCCATCATACAAACACAAAAGTTGTCGAGTGTTAGTAAACAAAATAGAAATCTTTTAAAATTCATTAATTATTTTTAAGTTAATTTAGTCCGCGTTGAATACATTTTGAGAGCAAAATGTCAGATAATAAGTTTTAATTTATGTATTTGAAGTTGCCTTGAAGAACCTTTTAAGAATATAGAATTAAAACTTAATGGTTTTAATACAGTTGTGAAATTTAGTCTTGAAGGCCTTTTTAGGATGGGCCCTTTTTGGCTAGAAGCTGCTTTATGATGGTCTCAGGGATGTCTGGAAGATCAATTGATTTTATTCGAAATTTTATTGTATAGTTTTAAAGCGATCTTGATTGATATATGGCGGATCGTGGCGTGCAAGTAGGTTATAAGTGGTGGCAGCATCGTTTTGTTTCGCGGTTTTATTTCAGTAAAAGCATTTTCTTGTTATAATGGACGAACAACAGTTATCGGTAAGTACTTATTCCAAAATCATAATTATTAAAACTTAAATATCCTCATTTTAATACTTTAATCGGCTATTCAACATTGAAATTCCGGGTGGGGGCAGTGGGGGGATATACCGTTGATAAACCGTAACGTTTCGTAAAGTTTTGATAGTTTGAAATTTTTATAGTTTCAATATTACAAAATTATTCTAATAAATATTTTGTAAACCAGCTATAAGGTATCAGTAATCTTTATCAATTCAGTTTTAAATCGTGTTAGGTTATAGCAACTATACTATACAGTTGCACACAAATTCAATTTTTGTTAAGATGTGTCATATATCACTTTCCACACTTGTTATGTAATATGCTTGCACTATTATATTTTTTTAGGTTGGATTCCCGGACAGGATATTTGTTTTTAGGTTGGATTTCTTTTTCTGGACAAGATATTTATTCTAAGGCTGGATTTGTTTTATTTTTATTTTCAGTATTCTATTTATTAATAGTTAATATACTATTTAAATCTTTTATTGCTTTTTTATTTTAAATGTACAGGGTGAACAACTAAGAACGGCTGTAGGCTACATCTCAGAAAAGAATATTGGTACAAATAAAAAACATTACCTTTTGGAAAGAAAAATCGATAGAAAATATTTATGAGTTTCTAAAATATCCACTAGGGGTAGAATGAGCACTCAAAATCATAATACTGTGATTATCTCCAAAAAAGACATACCAAAAGGTGACCTAAAAATACAACTTTTGAAATCTTTATGATTGTATATTTAGGATACCTTTAGTTTTTCTTTCTTGGTGATAAGCGATAGTCTAGGATTACAATATTGGCAAACGTCGAAGATAGTTTCTTTGAATTCCGTGATGCCCATATTCTTGTTATTTATTTTGTTAAACAAATGCAAAGCATTACCATAACGGTCGATGTAACAAAATGAAAAACTAGTCATTTATACCACTTGACTGTTTTTCTTCAAGAAGTGGTCAACGAAAACGTTTACTGTAACCATGGAGTCATCATGTTTGGTAGTGAGCACAAGACATCTCGTTTGTCTTTCCATTTGTAGACTACGGTTTCATTTTCATTTTGTTGTGCTACGACTTCAACTTTTCTCAATTTCGTTTTCACCACATCTGTGGGATTATTTTTTATTGATGATTTTATTCATGATCTTAGCATTCCGACTAAATATGTTTGCCGGTGGATTATATCAGAAAGCGAAACGCTCTGTAGATAGAGTTTTACCTATATCCAGTAGACCGTCCATTAGTTCTTTGACAATTTTTTCGGACACAGATACATCATCTACTCGCTCTTTTCCTGTCTATTCTTTCAACGTCCAAGTATATCCTCCGCTGATAGAAAGTTTGAAAATTTTAATGTCGTATTTTTTTTATTAGGAAGATACTGTCGAAAATATATAGGGGAAAGAGGGGAGCATTCGGCGACAAAATATATTTTTGCATGTAAAACTCTTAAATTTAAATATAATTCAAAAAAAGTAAATTTATTTGATTTTTGCATATAATGGTCAAGTAATAATCGCAGAAATGATAAAAAATATGTTTATTAAAAACAAGAAAAAAATTGTTAAAATTTTTTCTGCAAATGGCTGAATGCTCCCTGTACCTAGGGAGCATTCGTCCAGAGAAAGGGGAGCATACAGCCATGTGAAAAAAAATATTATATAGAATAAATAACATACAATGTGTACAAAAAATATTTATTTCTGAAGAATTATTCACACACTACGTGTTAGAAACAGCAAAATCATAAAAAATTATTTAACAACCAAAGTACTAAAATTATAACAGAAGTAAAAATATGATGTCGTTCTCCTAGTTCCAGTCTTTGAAGAAGCTCTTAATTTGCTAATAATATCATCCTTTTCAATCTCACTTATGACATCAATGACTGGGAAATAAAAAGTAGTCGATAGACCTTTTCTCTTAAGAAATTTTATTTTGATGGTATCTTCGGAAATGTCCAAAATTTGGCCAACAAAATGAACCAATTTAGTTTTAACTTCAAATCTTACTAAAACAAAGTCACCATTCTTCAGATCCTGGATACAGATCCCCTCAATGTATTCCAATTCATCACTCAAATCTTCGTCAGAGTTGTCATGAAGGGATAACACATCACTTTCGCTAGGCGATGAATCCGACTGATCTTCGATTCTAAGTTTTTTTTCGGTTGATTGCTTTCCTTTGTTTCTAATTTAGAACCAAAAACATTTCTTTTAAAGCCATTCTTTTTCCTGTTTTCTAGCTCAGATTCTTGTTCTGTAGTAAATACTTGCCTATTTGTATACTTGTTTGCATATTTAGGTGATTCTTGATCACTTTCATTGCCAGAGTCGTCTATATTTTGCAAATTTCGTCGTAAATACTCTTCTTTGGTCTTCTTTAGTAATATTTTTTTTATTCGACTCTGTAACGTAGATCTCTTCAGACCATGGACTCTGGCGGCCTCTCTCTCAGAGTAAATACCATTAAAATAGCCACTTATTGCTTGTTTAATGCTTTTTTCATCGATAAGGTTCCTATTGGTTTTTAAAATCCGTTTTCTAGGCGTGTCTGAAACAAAAAACCAAATTCTAAAAGATGTAGGGAGCATTCGGCCACGGCCGAATGCATACCCCATGTAGGCGGACTAATGCTCCCCTGGTACAAAAGTGGGCGAAATGTGCTTGTAAATAATATGTTTGAATTTATAGGTAATAATTCAAAATATTTATGGATTTTACAATATTTGAAGATAATATACACAAAAAAAGATTCAAAGAAAATCAACATTTTGAACATTATTTACGAAATGGATGTAAAACGAAAATTTTCACCTTTAGACGTCTTTTTCAACTTTTTTCTCTAAAACTTCGTAGAATCATAAAACACGTGTTAACTTTTTCACAAAAGAGGATCTCATAATAGGCAACCTAACAGTGGCACTATACCGCGGGAAATTCAAATCACAATGAAAATAAATACAATGGATGAATGCTCCCTGTGGACGAATGCTACCCTCTTTCCCCTACGTCCCTGAAACGGTACGCTGCTTTCATCAATACATACTCCTTTTTCTGGATAATAGGATTTCTTGAGATTCTGTTCGATAATATTTAAAAATTTAGAAATTTTGGAAAGCTTGTCATGGGTTCCTCGTTTTTTTATCAATGAAATATCGTCAGCAACAACTCAAAACTATTGTGGCTCATTACTTTTCAAATTCCGTTTTCATAGATTCTTTTCGAGTTCTAGTAGTCTCTTAGTTTGGGCAAATGCATTAGCCCCATCCAAATGACGATGCCTAAAATTTTGCGTATCTCTGCAGGATCAGTGGTATTCTATTTATTGAGTCTGGGAGTTCGACCTCCTGCTGGAATTGTTTCATTGACAGTAATTTTCTTTGCAGCATATATATATATATATATATATATATTAGTTTGTTCTACAAACAATGATATTACATCATCGTCTATGAAATGCCCAAAATATAATATAGGAGATGCTCTATGAAGTTTCTGAAGGAACCCCAGTCTCGATAGCAGACTCTCTGGTAAAACATCAGATAGAAGAACAACTTCAGCATAGTCCTCGTTCTCAACCTCCGTTGATTCATCCTCACTTGAACTGGGGCCTTCTTCATTTTAGGAGAAAGTAATCAGCTGCATCAACATCAGACAAATTTTTCATCTCCAGAGCCAATTAAGCGTCTGTGAAGCCTCTTCTTGTCATTATTGTTAAAATAAGAGAAAAACAAATATTAAAATGCGTGCCACCATTTGATCCTACAATCTAAATAACATTGTGGGCTACATCCCCACTAATGGGCACTAAAAATAATATTTAAAATACAATAATACACTATAAAAAAAAATTATTTATTCAAAAAAACGCATCGAATCTGTGGTCCCAAGTAGCGAATGTAAATATCTTATTAGAGCGTGGAGCTAAATGTGAACGATCAGCTAAGTCTTGTATAAGTTGATGACTTATATGCAGTTTCATACAAATTTCATAAGGTGTAGCGTTCACATTTCTAAACTAATTGATAGAGTTTCACTAGCAATAGCAGCTTATCAATCGAATAATCCTGGGGATTATTAGAATAAACTGTAATTTGCACTGATTTTTGCCCTCGCCTTAATTTCCAGCAATCACAAACGCGCAATTTTGAATTACAAATGATTGCTAGATGACTATTTCACTCATTCCATTTTTAGTGAGAAAGTTTCCATAGCTACTCTCGTTTCACAGCGATAAAACATGCAAGCCGGCAAAACTTACTACGTTAGTATTTCAGAGATTATTTTTTGACGTTTCTTAAAACCAATGAAATGCTTCTTTATTTGTCAAAAGAGTAAGTTTTAACCAATGATGTCATTATTATAGTGGGAATAAATCTTTTGTGATTATTCTCGGGAATAATTACTGTAGCTTTTATTTGCTTAGCAAGTGTCAGATAATTGTCAAAATAATTACCTAATTGTGTCAACGCGATATATATGAAATGGATGAAAATCATCGGTTTAGTACCTTTTCTGATGCAGAAATAACAAAAAATATTTTAGAAACTACTTCGAAAAACATCTAATAAGTAATCAGTCTATATGGAGACAATTTAAGACCTTCACCAAAGAAAGAAATTATATTCTGGATCAATCTACTACAACAGCTACTCTGGCATTGATTTTGAAAGATTGGGCTTATAACATGAAAAGAAAGGACGGAAATGATTATAAAGAAGCAGTAATAAAGACAATGTGGAATGAAACGGCAAAATTAGTTCAAGAACTTTACTTTAATAAGTATAACAGGTCATTTGATCCTTTCAATGATATAGAATTCAAAAATGCTCGAGATGCAAAAAGAAAAATTTTACGAAAACATCCTGAAAAGCACAAACAAAGTTCGGTGGCACTTTCTAATACAGAATTGTTGAATCAAAAAATAATCTAGTCAAATATAACTCGCGAGTTCGCCATTTGGAAATAGCCACTCGAGCCCTCCGGGCTCTCGTGACTATTGCCTGGCAACAAGTTTTGAAAAAATCTGTCAAATTATTTTCAATTTATTCTCACTCTCTTGTTATATTATTACTGATTATTTTTTGACGTTTCTTAAAACCAATGAAATGCTTCTTTATTTGTCACAAAAGTACGTTTTAACCAATGATGTCATTATTATAGTGGGAATAAATCTTTTGTGATTATTCTCGAGAATAATCACTGTAGCTTTTATTTGCTCAGCAAGTGTCAGATAGTTGTCAAAATAATTACCTAATTGTGTCAACGCGATATATAAAATGGATGAAAATCATCGGTTTAGTACCTTTTCTGATGCAGAAATAACAAAAAATATTTTGAATCAAAAAATAATCTTGTTGCCATTTGGAAATAGCCACTCGAGCCCTCCGGGCTCTCGTGACTATTGCCTGGCAACAAGTTTTGAAAAAATCTGTCAAATTATTTTCAATTTATTCTCACTCTCTTGTTATATTATTCCTGATAATATTTTGATATTGCTCACATGAATCGTTATTTCCTTGACTTTCTGAAATGTGACCATATTACTGTTAGACATATTTTCTCGTGAAATAGTCATGTCGAATACCACTCGAGATGAAATTTAAGCAGGTGAAATTTCTCTCTTGTAACATTCAAGTTTGTTGCTTAGACAATTTCGCTCATGACATTTTTTCCAAAATCACTCGCCTGACGGCTCGTGATTTTGATACAAATGTCATTCGCGAAATCGCCTAAGCAACAAACTTTCATATTACAATCGAGAAATTTTGCCGGCAAAATTTCATCTCTAGTGGTATTATATATGAAAAAACTGTATGATAGCACCTGTCAGCAGTTTTTTCGAGTTTACCCGCGGCAAAACTTTACTTGGTCTCCTAGGACACTAGAAATCGACGCTAAACAATTTTTCTGATTTCATAGTCAATACATTTTGTAATACTGTTTTTAAACAGTGCTAGTCAGCTTATGTAGTGAAAATGAGCCGCTTTGAAAGTGATTCTATGACTGATATTGAATTATTGATCTGGCGATTGAGAAAAGTGTACAGTACAATACTGTTAAAACCCATACGTCAATATGGTAACAGTTTACGGAATTATGCAAGACAAACAAATATGAGATTTTGGAAACTACAAGATATTATCTCCAAGGTTATTAGGGAAGCTCGTAATGCGAAACGAAGGAATTTGCAGATATGCGCCAATAAAAGGAAATCGAGTTCTGCTTCATTAAAATTGGAAGAATACTACGCAATGGTTTTATTATGAGACGAAGACACTCCGCAGAACTCCAACGAAAATTTTACCTTATCGCTTCAGTAGAACTTGCCTGGTGAGGTGGAGAAGCAGTCAATTGCAGAATTCATCATTTTAAAGAGGAAGTGGATAATTCAGGGATTAAAACAGGTAGATAACATAGTTACATATTTTTCAAAATAACTGATTTTCAAAAACCCTACTTTTTAGGAAGAGTACCTAGAATATAATCCTCTCTTCAATAAAACGGCCCAGAGTGGAGAAAAAGTGCCCGATAGTAAATAGCTGGTCCCCAACACGAAAAACCCTACCTTTTGTCCAGTCCATCTTTTTAAAATTATAATGGTTAAACGTTCATTTAGAATAACAACTGATAGATTATTCTTAACAGTAAACCCATCATAGCACAAAGAACAATCAAGTGTATGGTACAAAAAAACTCCAGTTTGAAAAAACAAACTTTCGAAATGGACTGAAGAAGCAGCAGAGAAGGCAGTATTAAATACAAAAAAAATAACAAACCACTCTGTGGTCGACAGCAGTCAGTAACCTGGCGAAAGGAGGGGTGGAAGAACAACAAATAATTAAAATTGCTGGCCACAGTTCAACGTGTAAATGGATAATGAGCATTATTCTAACATCATAAACATCCTTAGAAGTGACGCCTCAGAACCTCCAGCTAAAAAACAGGAAACAAAAGATCCTGTAGCCACTCCTCGAGCTTTTCACTTCACAGCTGAATCCATCAACAACATTAATGATTTACCTACAACCAACGTTATCAATGAGATTTTAAACAATACTCCTACTGTGTACCAAAATTGCAATTTATATTTCATTTGTACCAGAAATAGTTAAGTTTGTACTATTTAGTGAAATAAATTACCGGTTTTTCAGTTTTCAAATTACTACCTAAGTACACATTTATTATGTATGCATGTATAATAGGTAGTATGTTTTGTAAGCTATATGTATGCAGAATAATCTGTTACTTACTCATGAAATAGGTTGTCTTGTCAAATACCATTCGGACATCTAATTTTTCCTGTGAAGAGATCGAAAAAACAATGCAAAGTAATATTTTTTTAACAAAATGCATTCGTGCAGGTGCAGAAATCCTCGTCTCCTACTCGGATTTTTGTTGCCACCAGCTTCATGTTAAAATATTTAGGCCAAGCTACATAGATTTTTTCATGTAAAAAGTGTTAGAAAAAAACCAGCTGCGCCATTGTTTGTAAAATAGTTCCATATGATATAGTGATATGTTTTTCACTCGACTTTATTATTTATAACTTTGTTATTAACAATTTTATGCAAAATATTGCATTTTTTTTAGTTTTTTGCTTATAAAAATAAAACTATCAGAGTAAACGTGATGGTGTTAAGAGACTAATTGTAGAAAATGAAAAGACGAAGACAATGAGAAGTGGGACGACTCGATCAGACCCTTAGTTTGAGAGGAAATCGGAAAAAACCGGCCAAAATGAAGTTTTTTCACAAATTCTTAACTCGCTTATTTTTCAAATTGTAACGTAGATCCTCCGGCCAGTATTAGCTATTGATATAAACTTCATTTGTGCGAAGATCAGAAACTTTCCGATGCATAGTTTTTGATCTGTGGCCATTTGACTATGTTACTATGCAATTTTCCAGCAGACCTGAATGCGACAGGTATGGTCCGATTTCAATTTACTAAAAAGATTTTGAAAGTAGAATTCTCATAGTTCAAAACGTTCATCTTGGTTTTTCATAAAAACGCTGAGAAATATGTTAAAAACAAAGCTGAACATGACAAAAAACGGCCGAGCGCGTGAGAGTAGTTGAAGAGTGGGGGTTTACAATTATTATCTGACATAGTTTAGAAATTACTGTCATGTTCAAAATGCCGACGCTTTCGAAGGTCATACTTCTCCTTGCCTGCTGCTCTACCCCCACTCTTCAACTACTCTCACGCGCTCGACCGTTTTTCGTCATGTTCAGCTTTATTTTTAACATATTTCTCAGCGTTTTTATGAAAAACCAAGATGAACGTTTTGAACTATGAGAATTCCACTTTCAAAATCTTTTTAGTAAATTGAAATCGGACCACACCTGTCGCATTCAGGTCTGCTGGAAAATTGCATAGTAACATAATCAAATGGCCACAGATCAAAAACTATGCCTCGGACAGTTCCTGATCTTCGCACAAATGAAGTCAGTGTTGCCAATTTAGCGACTTTGTCGCTAGATCTAGCGACATTTCATTGTCTTTAGCGGCTTAAATTAAGTGTCTAGCGACAAAAAAAATCTAGCGACTATTCTAACGACTTTTAGAGTTTAAATAAAAAAGTATTTTCGTACCACATTCGAATGCTGCTATTCAGTCTGCAGTCATTAAACTCTATTTTAATGATTAAATATCTTTAAGAAGAACCAATAAAAGCTGCTAGCTAAAGAAAATTGGAAACAATTCATTTGGCAAACGTACATGGCACCCTCAGCCATCTACTTCACGTATTAATTCCAGTTTCAAGACGGCTATATTAACCATTTCAGATTATTAGCGATAGTTTCTGATGATGAATGAAGAAAGTTTTTCATCATTTTTAGTATTATGTTTTAGACTTTTTATTTGTGAAATAATCATTTTTTCAATTGGCGGCAATAAATAATATTTCATGTATTATTTTATTTTTGGTATCAATTTCTCGATTTTTTATTCTCAATTGTTTTATACCGATTACAATAATTGTTATTCTTTGTAAGTAAATCAACTTATTTTCTTTTATTTCAATAGATCAAAAAACTGTGTCCCATTTCTGTGTGAAACACTATAGAATTAAAGGTACTTGAAAAAATTGCTCTCGTCTACTGATATTTAGCGACTTCTAGCGACTTTTGATTGTCCATAGCTAGCGACATCTAGCGACTTTTCAAGCGTCCGTTAACGACTTTTTGAAATGTGTAATTGGCAACACTGAATGAAGTTTATATCAATAACTAATGCTGGCCGGAGGATCTACGGTACAACTCAAAAAATAACCGAGTTAAAAATTTTTGAAAAAACTGAATTTTGGACGGTTTTTTCCGATTTTCTCTTAAACTAAGGGTCTGATCGAGTCTTCCGACTTCTCATTTTCTTCGTCTTTTCATTTTCTACAATTAGTGTATTGACACCATCACGATTACTTTGATAGTTTCATTTTTATAAGCACAAAACTAAAAAAAATGCGATTTTTTTCATTAAATTGTTAATAACAAAGTTATAAATAATAAAGTCGAGTGAAAAACATATCACTATATCATATGGAACTATTTTACAAACAATGGCGCAGCTGGTTTTCTTCTAACACTTTTTACACAAGATGCTCCCTACAAATCTCTGTAGCTTGGCCTAATTACTTAGCAACGTGTTTTTTTCGATTTTTTCGGAAAAATTAGATGCCCGTATGATAATTACTTACGAAAAAACAACTAATCTAAAATTAAGCATTTTTCTGTGGTTTCGGAATAACCTCTAAAATTGAAGAAATTGGAAACTTGTTTCTTACAGTTTACTCTGATAATATACCAACTTGTTTTAGCATAAAATGTCTGTCGAAAGGTTTTTTAATTGGTGGCTCACAGAAAGCGGTCGAAAGGCTGCATCCTTAGTTGCTACTGGAGTTATTGCATCTGTTGGAGCATGCCATTTATTGCCACAAACAGTTTTTATCGACAATTACGTTGATTTTCTTCATCTATATAGGTACATATGCATACAATTTCTACTTTTTCGCAGCCCTTATTAGAATAATATTGCAGAAAAGGTTTCACCGTCCCTCTTACCAAAGAAACTAAGAATAAATTTGATGAAGTGTTAGAAGTGTTGAAGGTATTCATTGAACTATTCACTGTTTAACAATTGGGGTTCATTCAATATTATGTTTTTATCGCAGGTGCCTTCAGAACAGAGACTCCGTTATAAACCTTTCAATGTTGTTGGATTTGATGTAGTTAGTTTGGGAGCATCGTTCAGTAGCTGGGGTATTCGAGTTGGTATTCCTGCTAACTTTGCTTATAGCAGCGAATCCGATATTGAAACACATCGTATAACAGTGAGTTGTTAGTTTGTATTGATGAATTCTCTAATTTAAGAATAATAAAAAACAGTACTCATTCTTTGATCATATTTAACTGAATTATTATCATGAAAATAAAAAGTTTTTTCAGATAATAAACATTCTTTTCATTATTTTTATTTTCTAGTTAAATGGAGAAAAGGTACTGTGGGAATCAGAAGTTGGACAAAAACTGCTCAAGTCGCTTGTTATATCTAAAAATGCTCAGTCTTATGCAATCGCAAGGGAAATAAGAATGAAGGAAAAGCCAAAGCTGGTTATTGATGTAGTCATAGGATCAACTTCGTCTTTTGCAACTTACGCCCTTTCAAGATCCATAAACTCCAAATTTAATTTATATGCTAAACCTGTATTAGTGAGAGTTGTTATGTATATGTTAGTTACTTGCTTCACATTAGGTAATTACTTCTTAGTAAAAGATTTAAGTCAGCAACATTTTGAACAATCCATCGATAGAGAAATTAAGGAAAAATATCCAGAATTAGCTGAAGGTGCTAAAGAATATTATACAAAACAACTTTTGAAGAATATGTGTTTAAGAGTACTATTAGGAAAAGAAGGTGAGAGTTTATATAGTCCTCTAGGAAATGAAAATTACTTCATCAGAATGAGGAGTACACCATTAATGCAAAGAAGAGAATTCTTTGAATAAGTTATATTAAATTGTGTTAGATTAAATATATAATCTTGTTTTAATAATCACATATCCTTTGTCAGACAGTAAATTATATAAAAAGTAATTATGCTAGTAGATAGAAGTAGACGGTTTTGAAATAATTTTCTATACTTTCAATTCTATCAAACTGAATTTTCATTCACAAATTATACTTCATTAATTGATTTAAATCATAGACCTATCTAAATAGATTTCGTTGGTGCATCCCATTTTTAACAGTTTGGTAGGTATTTCATTTTTATTGGATTTATTATATTCGAATGTACTATGCAATTGAACATAAATCAGTGGGTTTCTCTGTTTTGTAAATTTAAAAAAAAAATTTTTGCTTTGTTTTTACCATTCATAAAGTCAAATTGTTGAAGTCATTATACAAACACAGTGTTGCCAACCATTTCACTTAAAAATTCTCTGGTTAGCAGCTGAAAACAATTTTCCTAATTTTTTCAAGGAAACAAATCATACAATTTTTGAAGAAGTAAATCTGCAAATTATTTAGTAGTTTTTAGTTTCCATTTTAAAAACTGAACAAGAATTTTGTCTCTGTAGTAAATAAGATCAAATTTTGATAAGTTTGGAAATGCTAACACTTTATTGAATATTTAAATCAGTTATGTAATAATGGGAGCTTTCCACTACGACACGGTGTTCATCGCTTCTTGTTCCGACTACGACACACGGCTGGCTGAACACAAAAAAGAGTTGAGTTGGAGAGTGCAGTGTTTCAGTGATACCAACATTTATAGTCGATTTATTTAATTACGGTTGGCAATAGTTTTGATTATAATTGTATTATATCATATTAATATTTCACTTACAGTTTTCATTATTTAACGTGATACAAAAATGGCTAATGACGGTGTACGTAATTCGTAATAGACCGAAACAGAAATCGTAACGATGGCTGCGCTCTCTGCCGTTTTACATAAAAATCAAAAAGGCTTTCCAACAAGCACCTGTACACCGTGTTCTGTAGTGTGGCACGGTGCTTACTTGCTGGAAAGCTCCCAATAAGTCTTATATTAATTGTTTCACTTACGTTCATTGATATCCGTAAAGAGTTAGTGTAGTGTAAATTCCAAAAATAAAAAATTTGCTGGCAGTTGGCAATAGTTTACGATCTAACACAGATGTAGGTAGCTATACTGTTTGAACTTTGAAAAAACTTGTTTTTTTTCGTAGAGTATAATTATGCTTTGTTATTTCCAAATCATAACTTATATTATCAACTGTTATTCCCAATTCAATTTTAATAGTTTTTGAGATATTGGCAACGCTGACTGAGTTGAGCAAATTAAAATTAATAAAGAAGTCATGTTATGAATAAGAAGCGTTTATTTTCTTCATTATGAAGTAAACTCTCCCAGTCTTATACCGTAACATTTGGTTGATATTTGGGTGAAGCTTGAAAGGTGTTCATTTATTTCCTTTGCTACTTCACTTTACGGAACCTTGTATCTATGAAGACAAACTAACAATAAATTGACATCACAGTATTCCAAAAACATTTGCTATACATGTCCATTTATATTTATGAAAATTTAAATTAAACCCTACATGCCATAAGTATCAATGGGGGAGTAGCAATACGTATGCTGCATTTGAATATCGATGTTGGTTGCATTGATTTTTCATGTTCCTTAACTCGTTTCTTGAGGAAACGTATATTTTGGTATATATAAGATGTTTCACTTTGACTGAATTTTCCACTATAATTAAAATTATCCAAATCAGTCTTAGAATTCAGATACCAATATAAAAGTTGGGTGATATTTTGCCAACATAAATTAGGTTATAACAATGTTTATAACGTAGTCAATAAGTCAATGCAAGTATGTTCCGCCGATTTTACGAATTTTGAGTAATCTGATATAAACTACCTATATATACTATAATCCTATATATGAACAATTGGATCTTATTCAATAATAATGAAGTTCTTTTCTAGTTGATAAAACGAGATTTTTGTTGAAGTTATTGGCAGCTTTGATATTATAGTTAATTGAGTTAATTCTAGTATACCCTTTTTTGCAACATTATCTACAAATGCGATTGCGTCATTCCTCATTAATTTTCAATTACATTACAGCGACCACGTGAAAAGAATATTTCAGCACTAAACTCAAATGCAGCATTAGTAACTTTTAACTTTCTAGGGATATTCGTTTGAGACACAACGCGTCATAAAAAGTCAATCTACGCTACGTTCTATGACTTTTGTAAATACATTTAGCTCTATGATGATTAGTGTTTTGGTTGTATTGAGGATTTGGATAATTCATAATAATTTACAAGTTACAATAGAAATAGGGACAAAATATATTTAAATATAGTTTTAAGATATCACTTAAAGTCGTAATAATGATCGACCAACGTAACTGATTTCCTTGTTACGTTGAAATTCACTTACAAACGTGATAATGGACTCAAAAAACTTCAATAAAAATGGAAGTGTAGATGCTGAAAATCTCAACTTGGATTTAATGGGAGACGATATGAAGCTAGTGGACGAAGTGAATTACGAAAGTGATGTTTCCTCATCTAGTTCTGATAGCTCTAGTGCCCCTAGCATTAGTTCTGTGAGTAGTGGCTCTTCAAGGGGGCGCAGAACCAAACACAAAAGGGAGAGGTCCAGGGGAAAGACTCCCTCTCCTGCTAATAAAAGAATTCGTTCCAAAGAAGGAAGGACAAAATCTTATGACTTTTTGACCAAATTGAATTATTTATTTCGGGATGCAAGATTTTTCGTGATTAAATCAAATAATGCAGAAAACATAACACTATCAAAAGCTAAAGGAGTATGGTCAACTCTTCCACAAAATGAATCAAACTTGAACAAAGCTTTTAGAGAATCAAGAAATGTTTTACTAGTGTTCTCAGTGAAAGAAAGTGGAAAATTTGCTGGCTTTGCTAGGTTACATGGAGAATCTCGTCATGACGTGCCACCAATTTCTTGGGTACTTCCACCTGGATTATCAGCTAAAGCTTTGGGTGGGGTTTTTAAAGTAGACTGGATATGCCGTAAAGAATTGCCATTCTCTAGTACTATGCACTTGTATAATCCATGGAATGATGGAAAACCTGTTAAAATTGGCAGGGATGGTCAGGAGATTGAACCCAGAGTGGCAGAAGAACTGTGTCGTTTGTTTCCAGAAGATGAGGGGATAGAAATAACTCCAATTTTAAGGTTAGTAGAAGTTATATATATATATATATATATATATATATATATATATATATATATAAATAATTGAAATATTAATTGCCGAATAATTTGAATAAGTTTCATAAAGGTTAATGGGAACTCAGCAAGGGCATCAAAAGTAGAATCTTTTTAGCTATACCAATATATTTCGACAGTACATTGCTGACTTCTTCAGGGTCTAAGATATTCTACTTTTGATGCCCTCGCTGAGTTTCCATTAACCTTTATGAAACTTATTCAAATTATTCGGCAATTAATATTTCAATTATTTATTTATATATATATATATATATATATATATATATATATATATATATATATATATATATATATATATATATATATATATATATATATATATATATACCTTGCATTTGAAAACTGATATTTTCACATTTACGCCAGTGAGGTTGCTCATGTTATTTAAAAATTTAATATCCTGGCATACATTTGAATTTTGCTCAATCTTCAACCTTGGGAAAGGTAAGTGTATCCTATCATTATTCCTAGTGTGGTAGTTGTACCGATCCTTGTTCTTTATATATATATATATATATATATATATATATATATATATATATGTATATATATATATATATGTGTATATGAATTGTACATTTATGTAATATATATTCGTTTAGCTTTATCAGAATTCACAATCACCAGTAATTTTCAGGTTAGCAAAGGAATCAGCAAAAAGATTGAGTTTGAGAAATCGAGATGGATATCGTCATCCAAAAACTAGAATGCCGATAGCAGCTAGAAATGCGTCATTTGGTTATCGTGGTAACAGAGCTTTATCCCGTAGAAAATATTTCCTATCAACTAGAGGACTCACATCATCATCTTACAGAAGGTCATTATCTCCTAGGCCAAGAGAAAGGTAAATATTTGTTTTTTTTCTGAACAATTTACAACTGGAATTAAAAATTTCTATTTGCAATTAAGAAATATATACTTATATAATACTGAATGTGAAAAAATATATATTTATCAGAATTTATCATAAAATAAAATTATTGTGTCGTTAGTACTATTTTTATTTATCATTTATTGCTTTATAAAACAATAATGTTGTTGGACTTGGTCACTTTGTTTTCAACAACTTATTGAATTATATTTCACATCACTAGCTTTTGAAATAGTGGAAAGAAAATAAGTCCATAAATTGTTTGAAATTTTTTTTATTTTTGCAAATCAAATCAACATTTTCTTCAAAACTATATGAATGATGACTGAAATTTGAAAGTTTAATAGAGGAGTATTACTTTTTACTTGAAAATTCACTTTAAATTCTATTTTATAATGAAAATAGTACATCATTTAAAACGAAAGATATTTGCCACTTTACACTCATGCTTCTAAATATGAACAATATCGATTTAGAAAGGAATATTAACACAGATGGCGAGATAAAAAGACTATTTTTGAAGAAAAGTTTAATTGGAAATTAAAGAAAATGCAAATTTAATGTATCAACAATACTATCACACAGCAGTAACCATTCATTGATGGAAAATCTATTACTATTAAGCTGTTTTTTCTAATAGCAAATACCTCATCAGGAATTTTTAAAAAAAGGAAGATAGTTTTTAAAACTAAGTGTTTAAATACATTATGAAAGTGTGAAAAGATTTTTCAATATAACAAAAATGCCATTTACTGATTGTGAGCTTTGATTGTTTCCATTGCAGAACAAATCTATCAAAATTTGGGTAAATTCCTGCAACCACCGCCATTTTTACGTTGATATTTCTAATTTTCAAATAAATATTCTTCTCGGTACATATTGACATCTCCAGCGGTTCGTATCTCACCAAATGAGCTGAACTATTTTTATCTGGGGTTGCTTTCGTTGCAGAACGAAACTATCAAAATTTGGTTGAATTTTTCCAACGGCCGCTATTTTTACGAACCTAGATATTTCTTGTTTTTTCATGGTTGTTGTAAAATTGCCGAACTTACATTTGAATACAATCTGGAATATTCCAGAGAAGTCATTCGTCATTGTCTCACACATATACACTTTACGTCATGCAACACAACCTCGAGATTAGATGAGTCATATAATTTGTTAGAAAAAGAAAGAAATTATTCAACATAAATTTTTGGCGCCTATAACCACCCACTTCCACCCACCAAGAACAAACTCCACTACTTACAAATGCAGACCAAGGGCTACCTACCACTACAACCACAACCATGAGTGCGTGGCAGTTAGTTTATATAGAGAAACCACAAAAACTTTCCTTATATATAGTAATAATAATACCATTTAATACTTCAGATAACAACAACTATTATGACAATAATAATAATAAATTCTACATTAGTTTAAATGAAATATCAAAAGAACACCATACAAAAATATTACCCTCACGATTACCAATATAATGCACTATGGGTTCTGTGAAACCTGTCTGTGCACTATTCATTACAACTTAATATAAATTCAAATTAATTTTAATTCACAAAGAAAGGAAGAAGAGAAAAAAGAAAAAAACCAGACCATTTATACTATATCAACACATTCATATTATATACTCTATCCATTTCCCAAATCTAGATTTAAGATTTTAATTTTTTGTATTTTTATTGTAAATGGGCATCCCGTGGATAAATAAATAAATAAATGTATGTGTTTTTTCCATGTTAAACACTCATCGATGTATACACCTAAATATTTGATATATGTCACTCGTTCTACTGTAGCTTCATTTTCATTTGCATTTCCAGATCTACTAGATCCAACATTATTAATTTTCAAATTATTCAAATGTGTTATCGTCCTCTGGTTGAAAGCAAAGGTGATAAACTTTGTCTTGGCAATATTTAAGGTCAACATGCTTTCATCAAACCATTCCTTAATTTTAGAGAGAGTTAATTCTGCCTTTCGATATGCCATGTCCCAAGTTTTGCTTCTTATAATTACTGCAGTATCATCTGCATAACAAAAATATCTCCTTCATCTAACATAGATAGTACTTCATTCATGTAGACTGTAAACAAAACTGGGCCTAGCACTGTCCCCTGTGGCACCCCGTAGTTAATGTGCAATGGTTTACTCATAACCTCACCTATTTTCACCTTTTGAGTTCTGTTGCTAAGATAGGAGCGAAATAAGTCATTTGCAACCCCTCTTACTCCAACATTGTGTAATCTTTCTAGTAGTATGTTATGATCCACAGTGTCAAACGCCTTCGCAATATCCAAAAACATCCTTATAACCTTTTCACCATCATTCATGTACTTCAATATTTTCTCTGTAACATTACACATAGCTTCCTCTGTTCCTGTATTCTTTTTGAAAGCATACTGGTTTCCCGATATGATTTTATATTCTTCAAAATAAGCAGCAAGTATAAGCTTAATACACTTCTCTATTAATTTTCCAATTGTACTAACTAATGCAATAGGTCTGTAGTTTGAAGCCAATTTCTTAACACCACCCTTATAAACAGGAACAACAATAGCTCCCTTAAGGATAGTTGGATAGACGCCAGTAAGAAAAATACGGTTAACAATATGCAGTAGCGGCTTCAGCAGGTGTTTGTGATTTTCTTTAATCATTTCCGAAGAAACGTTATCTTCACCAGCCTTAACCCCAATTTTCAAACTATTTATTTGCAATATTAACTCACTTTCCTCAAGGGGTGTAAAAAAGAGCGAATTGCACTGTGTATACTTTTTCGGGCAACTTCTCTTAACCTGACTCAACTTAATCCTATCATGGAGTTTTTCGGCAATACCAGTGAAATAAGTATTCATATCATCTGCTATCTCTCCGGGCTCATTCAATTCTATATTATTTCCTTGCTTAATAATACTTTTGGTCTCTTGCTTATTTGATTGATCGTTTGTAATCTCCTTTATAACTTTCCATGTGTTTTTGGCGTTACCCTCACAGTCTTTCAATCTTTCCTTATAGTAGTCATATTTTGTCATCTTTATCATCTTAGTTAAGTGATTTCTATATGTCTTATATCTATTTAGTGCTTCAAGACTATTTGGATTCAAGGTACACTGTTTTTTTAACTGATTTCTTTTACAAATTGATGTTATTAGACCATTCGTAATCCATGGTTTTAATTTTACTTTTTTATTGTTACGCTTATGTATACTAGTACATTGGTCAATATACATTTTCATCTTATCAACAAACTTACTAGTAGAATACTCAACATCGTCACTCATTACCACATCTTCCCAGCTTTCTTGCGCCAGGCATTTACTGAGAATACTTAGGCTGTCCCAGCTCCTCTTGCACCTCAACTCTATTAAATCTCAGATTCAAGAATATGGGATAGTGGTCTGTGAAATCCGTTTCCAAAATAACAGGCTGCACGTTGCTACAAATTGAATTCTTATATTTTATAAAATAATGATCAATGCATGTTTCCGATGTTGGAGATACTCTGGTTGCTTTATTGATAGCACTTATAAACCCAAAACTGTACAGAGTATCCTTATTTGGATACTCTGTACAGTTTTGGGTTTATAAGTGCTATCAATTATTGTATATAAGTGCTATTAGTATACTTTGAGTTTATATCCAACAGATTCACATTAGTATCCCCAGCAAGAATCTGAACTTCTTTAGGTTGTCTTTGACTTTCTTTTAAGATATTACTCATGTCTACTATGAATTCTTCAATATCTGTGGCAGATGATCTATAAATACCAAGCACTTCTATCGTTATACCATTTTTGAAAAGCGATATCTTGAGACATCTCAGATCATTCTCTTCCTGAACACAATGACTCCGATACAACTTTATTTTAACGTAAATTATACAACCATCACATCTATTAACACTACTATATATATATATATATATATATATATATATATTTTGATTCCATATACTTAGGTTGCATGTTTTTCAACTTCAATAACGATTCTTGGTAATTTTCAGGTTCAATTTATTTCGCGAAGCCCCCCGACCCTACACAGCTGCTGCCGCAGAAGCCTTCGTGGCCGACTACATGCGCACGATGCAGCATCAGCTGCCCCCCTTGCCATACGTGCCGCCTCCAGGACTGTACACGGGCTCGTACGATGCACTGCCTCCGCCACCGAGGTACTACGACGGAATGCCGATACCCGATTACACCTCCAGAGTCACTACTTCGTATTCAGAAGAAAGGTATTCATGCGGAAATCGCCTACAGTTTATATTGAACACATAAACAATTTGCTTAGTGTTTGCCGACTACCTAACTTACGTAACATACATTGCACATAGTGAATTACTTGTGCACAAGGATGGACTTCGGCTTAATCCAGGTGTTATTATCTGAAAGCCCTTCGAAATTTTGATTTGTATTCTATTTATTAGGTGCCGTTAATTCTCCTATATTCCGTGTTAGTTCCCGAAAGTGATTTATGGAGTCATGTCTTAATTTAAGGTTAAACTCGTTATTTGGTCTTATTGTTCGCGATTCTTTCGGAATTTTTAAAATGAATGAATGGTGGAGGTAAGAATATTTTATTGTTATAATGTTTTTTTTTGTGTTTAGCACAATATTCATGCTGTGTAAAACTTGTTTGAATGTAATATATTATGAAGTAGTTATTTAAGTGAATGCTTTGCTTTTATTATTGACTGATGAATTCTTAAAAATATGTTAAGGAAATCAGATAATTACAATAGTAACCTTTAATATCTTTGGTGGTGATAAATTTCCCACGCAATATTGCCATATTTGCCATATAAATTTATAAGGGTACTCATATTTGTTGATCCTTCAATTAGAACACTACATAATTTTCACTTTGGTACTTGGAAGCTTGTGAATCAGAAACCAGGGGTGGCTGCTTTGTTTCCTCGAGCTACTTAAAACATTATGGAACCTAGAATTATATGTATTTATCGATATCTACATGATATGTCTTCTAAAATGACTAGTTATAATTCTAATTGGGAAAAGAACTGCTTGTTTAAATTTTTCTAAACTGCTTGAAAATCTTTCCAATTAGAATAATTTAATGAAATTTCTATTCCTGAAAAATGTTTATTTTCACATGTAGAAGTTGCTAATGATGATGTGATAGATGCTGCAAAAAAAAAGTGGAGATGAAGATCTAGAAGCTTTGATACCACTTGCATAGTTGTATCGTAAGCAACGTTAACTGAAAAGCAGAATAAATTCTTATGTACTATAAAGTAGAGCACTTGCAAATATATATATATATATATATATATATATATATATATATATATATATATATATATATATTTATATATATATATATATATATATATATATAATATATATATATATATGTAATATATATATATTTATTTATATATATATATATATATATATATATATATATATATATATATATATATATATATATATATATATATATATATAGAGAGAAAAAAAGTCAACTATTAATGCAATCTATCAAGCCCTCATCACCATCACTAAATCCCTAAATCGAAACCAAATCACGGCAGCCCTTTGCCTAGATCTATCAAAAGCATTTGATAGGGTCGTTCATGAAATCTTACTGGCGAAATTGCAAAGGAACGGCATAAGAGGTATTGCGTTGAAACTAATGCGATCTTATTTGATTGGCAGAACTCAAAGAATAATGAGCAGAGGAAAGGATGGACAAATGATGACATCTGAATTTGGCCGAGTTGAGGTGGGTGTCCCACAAGGTTCCATTTTGGGACCTCTACTTTACATAATATACACGAATGACCTCGTCCAATTAACACAAAGCCAAATAGTAATGTTTGCACATGATACTTCGCTAATTTGTAAAGCAGATAATGAAAGTGACTGTGAACAGATATTACAAGATGGATTGGGAAAATTGATTGAGTGGTACGACATAAACAACTTAGTACTAAATATTGAAAAGACCAAATTAATAGTATTCAGGAAAAATAAGGAAAATATAAGCCTCGATTATCAGAGCACACAAATTGGTGAAGTTGACAGTTTATCATTTTTAGGAATACATATTGATCAAAAGCTGAACTGGAAGGAGCATATTGGAAAAATTGCACCTAGTATCGCAAGACAGTGTTATGCTATTAGATTGATTAGCAACACGGTGGAATTGGAAGCCGCTCTGACTGCTTATCATTCATATGTACAATCAAAAATCAGATATGGTCTCATTTTCTGGGCCGGGTCTCCTGATGCTGATAGAATATTTACATTGCAAAAAAATGCATAAGAGCTGTTTTTAAAATGACCCAGAGAGAATCATGTAGGCCAATATTTAAAAGTAAAGGAATGTTAACATTATATGGATTGTACATATATGAGTCGGTTGTATTTGTGATGGATAATTTTAGACAATTAAGCAAAATAAGGCTGGAACATGATCATTACACCAGAGGGAAAACATATCTTTCAGAGGAGAAGCCGAATTATACCTACCTCCAAAAAAATGTGACATACTGTATATTGAAAATTTGGAATCATTTACCTGAAAAATTTAAAACTAAATCAAGACAATCACAGAAATCCACATTAAAAAAATTTTTAGTAAGCAAAGCATATTACAGTATAAATGAGTACTTAGAAGAAAGAAATTTCGAAGAACTAATTAATTGTATTTAAATTTGACAAGATATATATATATATATATATATATATATATATATATATATATATATATATATATATATATATATATATATATATATATATATATATATATATATTTATATATATATATATATATATATATATATATATATATATATATATATATATATATATATATATATATATATATATATATATATATATTATATATATATATGTGAATATGGATATATAGGAGAATTTGAAGGGGAATAATTCAGATACGTGACCTTAATCTGCCTGCCCCCGGAAACGAATTAAGAGGAATCCAAAACAATACATTTGGGTGGTCTCAACCTGTCTACTCCACTACAAGAACTGCTTTCTTTCAACTCTGAAGTCGCAATCTGCTAACAACTGAATTTTTTCCCTTCACATTCTCCTGAAGATGGCATCACAAAAGTAGCCGAAACGTCGATATTTTTCTAAGCTTTTACGCGGTTTACCCTGAGAACAAAGTTTTTTATATATATATATATATATATATATATATATATATATATATATATATATATATATATATATATATATATATATATATATATATATATATATATATACAGGGTGTTTCATCAATAATAGAAAATATTTCAATAGGAAATCTTTGGCTCAAAATATGAAAATTCAATCACAGTCACCTGGAGAAAATACGGCCCACTGCTGAGTTACAGGCTGTTCTAGAAAACATCTGAAAAATGCTTTTTGATATTCAATTACTAATCAAAATGGTTTTCACATTGTATTAATAAAACTGAAAAAATCAAGTTTGATATACGTTATAAATGCAATCCTGTAGCAAAAAACACTGACATGGTTAGTGAAGATCCAAATGAAAATAATGAATATATCGTTGTATAGAAAAGATAAGATATATACATTTGAAGTACTAGAAAATTGAAAATTTAGGCCAAAATCACAGTTCCATCAGAGGAGTAGAATTTAGGAAGGGTCAACCTCTCCTTTACCCTCATCATGCTTCCTATGGCATTTTGTGATAATTTCATTGTTTCTATGTATAAGAGTAATATCAACATGAAAGTTCAATGTCTTGTATGCTTCTTTTTCTAGAGTAAATTTTAATTATTTAAATTTTATAGAATTTTATCAATGACATCATCATAAATAATAATCAAGCCATTATCAACATATCTTTTGATTGTCAATATATTTTCGCGAGGTTCACTTAACACACTTTTTTCAAAAAATTCCAAAACTAGTTTTGCTATAATTCTGGAAATGGGACTCCCCATCACAAAACCATGTTGGTAAAAGTAATTTTCATGATGAAAATAATTCCTAGTGTAAACTGAGTAGCTTCAACAAAATTTGCTGGTATAATTTTTGATAATCTTCCACGAAGTATTTATAATCATTGGTACAATTGAATTTGATATATGAAACAACATTTAATGAAAAAAATTTTGAATAAATTTATATATGTATGTATATATATATATATATATATATATATATATATATATATATATATATATATATATATATATATATATATATATATATCAAAGTATTATTATGTAGTGAGGACGTATAGGTTGGAATAAAGTCACCACGTTCATGTAC
>JARQZK010000749.1:75000-225000 GCA_030704885.1 Cynegetis impunctata
ATTAAAAAAAACCAATTCAATGATTTGCCGACGTTTCGTTTATTTTTATAAACTTCCTCAGGGCTATCATTAGTTGGCTTTTTCCGTCAGAATGTAACGTAAACTTATCATGAATAAAATAGAGAACATAGCAACAAACAATACTTTCGATGATCAGTTTACGCCGATCATCGAAAGTATTGTTTGTTGCTATGTTCTCTATTTATAAACGAAACGTCGGCAAATCATTGAATTGGTTTTTTTAATAATCATCCCGACCAACAACCTTTGAAACTGTTCATCTATATATACTACATTAGTCGTTATCTCCACATCTATAGAAAAGTCAATATCGCTCTATTGATTCGATTTCTTATCAGAAAAAAAATACTGATATACTTACTTAAATATAATATCAACTTTTTTATGTAACGGTATGTATGTAGGTGAGAGTAGTAAATCATTCAAAACATGATTTAAATATCACCTACGATCTTCATTGAGAAATTTAAACTTTTTCATAAACATAATCTTCGTGAACTCTTACAACACTTTGTTTTATTGAAGCCAATATTAATTTAACGTTGATATCACATCTGACCATCCTTGGTATGCCTATTTTAACTGTCTTGTAGACTGATAGGAAACGATAACATTGAGAGCGTAAAAAAATCACTTAGTTGGGAAGTGTTATTACAGACAACAGCGGATCAGAAAAGTGCAGTGGGCATTTGCTCAATTGAAGTTAGTTGTGAAACACGTGCCAACTTTCCACACAATCTAAACTGATGCTCTTCAATTTAAATGTGAAGTCCATATTACTGTATGGCAGAGTAACTACTCGCCTTAAGACTCGTCAACCGCTCGAAGAATCTTAAAGATCAAATCGTTCGAATTAGTGTTCTCCTTCATGAATCAAACTATTTTGTAAATTGTGGGATAAAGGACAAAATAAATATAAACTCAATTTATATGGTATTTATGTGCAGCAACGTTTCCCAGAAATTTTTCATCTGCTTCTTCTAGCCTGATAAAAGATTTTCATTCTTAAAATTTGTACCAATGTATTGCTACGAAAATATTACATTTCAATTATATTTATGGAGGTAATTAATGTTTGAAATATAATATTTTAGGTATTTCTAAAATTTTAAGAATGGAAACCTTCAAGTCTGAAGAAGCAGATGTAAAAATTTACTGCATATAAATCCAGTTTATAACTATTTTGTCCTAAATCTCATAATTTACAGTATATTTTGATTAAACTTAAAGATATTTTAACCCGAAATAATACGTAACACAAAGTTGCTTTACCTTACCGACCAACTAGAGGTGGACATGTAGATCTGTAGTTAAAAATGGTGATGGATACATACTCCGGAAGCCAAAAGAAGACATTGCAACAATGGTGTTGAAGTGAAATCTCCAAAGCAAAAAAAACCTGGCCGCTCAGCACAGAGCTGAAGACGGTCAATAATATTAGAAAAGCTCCACTACATTGGAGACTCTTGGAATGAAGCAAAGACAACTGGTATAAGAACAGAACCAAATGGCGTGTTCTCACGGTCCTTTGCTACTCGTAGGAGCTTTATGATTTTATATTTCATAATTCTTGATAGGTATGATAGTATCGAATTTTTTCCAACTACATAGTTATTATGATAGCTTCCTGTAATCAATGATTTTAAACTAGGTACTGATTAAAGCAAGTATTTCAACGAAAATGTCCATTTGAACGTTAATAGTATACCTATACGGTAAAATATAGAAATGACAAAATACTCACGAATGTATCCTTAGTTTATTTTTCTCTATTTTCGAACGTTTTTTTAATGATATGTGATGAGATATCATTTTGGGATAAATTACGAAAAACTAAATGTCGAATAGAGAATATTTGAATGTATTACACTTTTGTTAATTCTATTGTTGTTCAGATTTTGTTCACTTGCATATTTGAATCATAATTTGTTCAAACAATAAATCCCTTTCAGTGTTTCTGAATAACAATATAGTCTTCAATGTTTTTATTTGATAGCTGTGATTTGAAATGAACAATTTTTTAAAATAATAGAATATTTTTATCATAAAATAAGGTGCAACCTAAAGTACACAAAAAGTAATTTCAAACAATCGCGCTTCTCCAATTCCTTTCTATTGGTTCGGTTCAATTTTTGGGCGTGAGAGACGTGCGCATTCTACAATCTGCTCCGGTTGTTGCTCCTTACCTTGCTTCACCGCTTCACCCTCGCTCTCCCGACTGTCTAAAAGCCGATAACATTACTGATACGTACCTAGCTGATTGTTTTCTTATTTGAGAATATCAGAAAGACGTTTTAGGTACAATGGAAATTCATCTATAAATCATCCGTCGTTTACTGTCATGGTGTCTTCACTTGAACTGTGATACAGAAATTTGTGCAATATGGGTTTTTTATTGTGTATAGTGAATATTTGAGAACTGACAGTTGTGTTACAATCGTTCATTTGTAGGCTAGGCTAATGGTATTGGGGATGTGAACCCTAGGGATAAGTTCAGGTAAGTTCATTAAGGAATATAAATATTTCTAGGTTTTGTTTCATGTTTAATTCATTATTTTGATACTGTTTTTTGTCAATTTTGATTTAAAGGTGAGCAGCATTATTTACCAGACTTAAAAGCGATTGCTTGCGGTATCACATTTCATGCGTTTTCAGGTTACTTCTACTTCTGAAGAATTTTGATTATACTGAATTACTTTCATTGAGAAATTATTACTGATGGATGTTGATGGCATTATAAAATTATCTACTTCCGGAAACAAACCTACACTTTACAGATATGTTATGAGAACATTATTTTTCAAGTTTACTACTTGAATATTCAAATGTCAATGCTGGGGTCAAGTTTGCAGATTGTTTAGGTATTTCGTTTCTTGCAATATTCAACATTAAATATACAGAAGCAAATTATTGTTAATCGTATTTTTTTGAATATTCATTATGTGTGGAACTTCTATAATAAACGTTACTTTATTTATACAGGAGGTGGAATAATTAAGAATAACCTTTTTATAGCCATTTTTGATATTTTTATGTACAGTTATACTGAAATTAGCAAACCTGAAGTTATCTGCAATTAGTTGATTCAAATGCAAGGAACTGGTATTTGAAGATTGACAATCTTGGTACATTCATTTAATGATGCATTGCACTTTTCAGAAGATGTTATTTTATAAGAGATACTCAAATAACATTGAGAGTGAATTTAATTGAATCATCATTCTATTTGGATTATTTTATATCTTAAATTTATTAGGTCTAGAATAATTAAAATGTCTTCATTTTGCGAAAAATTTATTGTGTTTCATTTGGTTAAGTGAGCATGGTAAGTATAATGATTCAAGTGAAATTTGATGTGAAGTGGAAGTGAGGTATCCTAAAATTATAAGGAATGCACTAGGGGACTAGGGGACAAACAACTAGAAAATTTGGGACACAGTTACTTATGTAGAAGTTTTGATGTTATGTTAGTAATGTGAATGTGAAAATCTATAAGAAATTTGTTGTCATTTGATATCTGTTTTACAAAATGGAACTTTGGGATACACGAAAATATGACCTGGTATAAGTACTCCTTGATGGATATAACAATAATAATAATAAGTTATAATATTGGTAATGAAATATATAGATAAATTTTTGGAATTGACAGAATAAGTTTATTTCATGTAACTAAATGATGATTAGTAAACTTGTGTATGTATGTTGGTATATATCATTTTATATGTTATAGTAAAACCATAATTGCACATAGGTCATGCATGCGATAAGATCAGTTCAGTTGATCCTTATGAATCACTTTTTCTCAGCTGTTATATAGATTTAATGAATGATAATTTTGTTTACTTTTGATCATGACTTCGGATTCGACCAGTGTCGATAAGGTTTAACTTTTTGAATAAATACCACTTTGCAGGAGAAAA
The DNA here is from genome assembly GCA_030704885.1 of Cynegetis impunctata. Lineage (NCBI taxonomy): Eukaryota > Metazoa > Arthropoda > Insecta > Coleoptera > Coccinellidae > Cynegetis > Cynegetis impunctata. The sequence continues at coordinate 78,945 of JARQZK010000749.1, forward strand.
CATTTTTGTCTTATGATCTGAATAATACATAACTATAAACGAGAAACAATATACCTACCTACTTTGTTTTTTATCATTATTTTTATTTATTTTCATTTTTTGGATATGTGGTAGCATTTTAGTAGGCTATACTTACTAGTAATGCCACAAATGTACAACATACTTTAAATCAGGAGCGTCGAATTTGGAAAGTGTGAATGGCCTGAATGGAAATCTTGAATATAGAATTTTTTTTTATGAAGTAACAATAAGAAAAGAAAGGTAAAATCATAATTAAAACAGGGAAGTAGTAATTATTCATTTTTATTGTTCTATTTTATTTTTTTTACATATATGGAAATTATAAACAGAAAATATTTTTGGAAACTGAGACAAACATTACAATAATAATGAAAAGGAGTATTCTCAGAAGTATTCAATGCGAACACTGTGGTCGATCAAATGCATGCTCCAACAAACGAATGTCCACATGTTCAGTTCTAGCTGAAGTTAAGGAATAATTATTAGTTATATTACTTCTGTTTTACTTTATCAATTCCACTGAGAAAAATACACTCCCACATATATAAGTGATATCGACTTTTAATGTTATTTTCAGTCTGAAATTTCACAAGTATAGGAATATCTCCTTAGTCAGCAATTTGAAAAAAAAATATGTCCTTCTTGCCTGTTCCTTACAGACATGTCAAATTGAAGATCACATAACTTGAGTTGTAGGTCAGGTGGTTGATCTTCAGAGCAGTGTGACGGCAGCATCCCCACCATCTAATTTTCGAAAAATTTGTCAGTAGTTGGATTGCCCACTGTTAGCCCATTTATTGCACACCCTTCAAAAAAAAGTTATTGTCAAAACAAATTTTTTGAGAAAATTTTGTCCATTTCGGTAAATCCATTGAAAATAATACGTCGTTGGATTGCCCAACCTTGGCTCATTTTTCCCACCAAATAAATTATTTGGCCACCCTTAAAAAAAAAGTTGTGAGACTTAGTCGACATGGCAACATGGCATTTATTGAAAAATGAAAGTGGTAAAAAATCTTAATAATTGAATTATGTATGCTGTTACATAATTCAATTATAAAGATTTTTGCCACTCGGTAAGAGTTTATTATGATTAAATTATGAAACCTTTTTCACAAAAGTGCATTTAAATAGTACTTATGCACCCTAACATAAAAAATAAAATCGAAAAAGAAATCGATAATAAAATAAATTTTCTAGACGTCACCATACCAAGACATGAAGGCAAATTATCTTTACGTATCTCTAGAAACCCCACTTTTACAGATAATACACTTATTAAATATTCCATTCACCCTAGTTCACACAAATTAGCAGCATATCTGTCAATGATACATAGAGCTTTCTCTCTTCCACTTAAAGTAGATGAGGCGAAATATAGAACTGGACAACATTAAACAAATAGTTATGATAATGTTAATGCTATGATAATCTCATTCATAAATGAAAAACAAATAACACTTAACTAAATATACCCACATATTTATTCACAAAAACAAACATATATATATCATTAAGTTACTTTGGTTCAATTTCTAACAAAATTGGCAACATACTTTCCAACATAATATAAAAGTATCCTTCAAACATTCATAAAAAATCTCACAATTATTTTTTAATGTTAAAGATAAAACTATACCTAATAAAAAAATCACTGGTTTATGAGCTTTGTTGTATTGAGTATAATAGCTGTTACGTAGGGCAACCAAGTAGACATTTTGCCACTAGATTTGAAAAACATCTACGTTCCTTGAGACTTAATCAAGAAAAATTTCAAAACACACATTGCCAGACATAAATAATATGGAAATTTTACATACAGCGCCAAAGAGTGAATACCTAACTAAGTATTTTAGAATCTTTAGAAATATATATATATATATATATATATATATATATATATATATATATATGTATATGTATATGTATATGTATATGTATATGTATATGTATATGTATATGTATATGTATATGTATATGTATATGTATATGTATATGTATATGTATATGTATATGTATATGTATATGTATATGTATATGTATATGTATATGTATATGTATATGTATATGTATATGTATATGTATATGTATATGTATATGTATATGTATATGTATATGTATATGTATATGTATATGTATATATATATATATATATATATATATATATATATATATATATATATATATATATATATATATATATATATGATATATATCAAAGGCGGATCCAGGCAATTGTTTTGGGAGGGGCCATGAGTCTGAAGATGTATTTGTAGCGTAAAAAAATTGCGCCTAATTTTTTTTATGGCAAATAAAATAATTTATTAACTTTATTTAAAAACATTACATTTTCTATGACACACAGTCATAGAAAATGAAGAAAATGTAGTGAATATTATAGCTTATTTCAATGCCTAATATATGCTCCTTGAGGGAAGCTGAAAGAGATTTAGGTATGGCAAAAACTAGTATTTTCAGAGTCCTACATGAATTTAAATTTTGTCCATATTCGTACATCAGGGCACAGCAAGTTAAGGAACAGGACTATGGCCAAAGATGACAGTTCTGCGAGAGTATTTTAATGAAAATTCAAGAAGATAATACCTTTCTTGATAAAATGCTATGGTCGGATGAAGCAGAAATTACCAAGAATGAAATTTTTTCTTTTGGGGTCAAGTTAAGGACTTGGTTTATGTAAGTCCATTAACTAAAAAAGAGGATTGCATAGAAAGAGTGCGAAATACAATACGCTCTCTGCCAAATGAAGAAATTAAGAAAGCAACACATCAAGCCGTAGAAATTCGAATTAGTAGATGTTTGCTAGCAGATGGACAAAATTTTGAACATCTCTTGTAAAATCTTCATAAGCCCCTTTTTTATTCATTATGTTCATTATAAGCGTTGACTTCAGTTACTGGAGCTATCAAAATTTGTAAGGCTGACTGTTTATCGTTGGATTGAACTTCAGTAAATAAACCATAAGAATAATGCTATGAGTTTCTTGACATTTTCAAGTCAGGTGAAAGTCAAGTCCAACTCCATCAAGTTTCAATAAAAATTGAATCGAAATTTTGCATTCAGGTCAATTTGCTTATAACTTAGAAACTGTTTATTTTAGCCACATACATCATATGATAATTTTTAAGCATTTTTGTATGTAGAATGCGATAAATTTATGAAAAATCGTGGTTCCAATTTTAAAAAATGTAATTTTGAACGTTTAATTCAAGCTGAAGTGTACAACCAATTTTGCGGTAGCTGAATACTTCAGTAAATCCTGGGCCAAATTTGGTTTATTCGACTTAAGTGGGCGCTGAATTATAAAGAACTTAGTAAACTGATAAAAACGTAAAATTTCGAGAAAAATTGCAAATATCTCGAATATCATCAAATATCATCGAATGTCATCAAACTCACCTTGAAATTTGATAAGGAATCCATAAATGTAAAGATATATAGGGTCTTCTATTGAAATAACAAAGTAGGTACTACTTCTGGTCAAACCGGAAGTGCTGCACACATGAACATATTTTCTTTATGTCCATATTGAGCTTCCTCTATCGATATTTGAAGAACTAACAGAGTCAGAGATTTCAAATTTTGAACACATAGATAGCTCAAAGTGGTCATTTGAGCTATCTATGTGTACAAAATTTGAAATCTCTACCTTTGTCAGTTCTTCAAATATCGATAGAGGAAGCTCAATGTGGAAATTTGAAAGCATTTCAAGTCGCTGTAACTTCTGTTCAAAAGGAGCTATGGGGCTATAATCGAAGGTTTTTGTCCCAGCTATTCAACGGATTAACTTATTAATAATTGAATTGTTAATGCAACGTAACCGAAAGACAATGTAGTCCAGTCAATGACCATTTTCCCGTGTATTTGTCCCATACAGCACCGATTTTCATAAAAAATTGGATTTAGGTTCTACTTACCATCTATTTTAAAGTCTACCCTGTGGCAGGGGTTGCTTTTTTCCTGTGGGTGGATGCCACCCCTTCTTGGGGATGAAAAAATTTTCATTAAAAATAAGTGCGGAAATCGATGAACTGACTAATTCTAAGCAACTTTTGTTTAATGAAGTTTTTTCTGAAAGTCAATACTTTTCAACATATTTGCGGGTGAAATTGTGGGTTTTTAGGCAAAAAACCACGTTTTCAGATTCCTTTTCGCGAATAACTGGAAAAATATGCATTCTATCGAAAAAAAATGTAGAAAAAAAAAACAAATAAAATCGTGTATTATTGATGTATGCAGATCAAATACAAACGGAATTATTGCTTGTTGAAAGTTGACTGGTATTTTCAATCGCCAAAATGGAAAGTTTCTACGTACGATAACCAACAACCAACGCATTTTTCGAAAACTCATATAACTTTTTTCAAAGTCCTTTAAAAAACCTTTATTTTAATTTTTTATAAAAGTTCCTAGCATTAAAACTAAGCGAGCTATAAAGAGAATAATGTCGATTTCTATTTTTTCGTTGAAAAAAAATATTGAAAATCTCACCCTCTCTTCCACCCTATTTGAAAAAAATCGTTGCCACTTTACAATTCACTTCATTTATGTTTTTGTAATACGTTCTGAATGTTTGACCAGTTTAAAGTACTTCTTTTTGGAAAAAAATTGAGTTTGAAGAAAGAAAATCATTTTCGTAATTTAGCAAAAATCGCCTTTTCTTCAAAATAACTCAAAAACTATTAATGATACGCAAAATTTTGTGGAGTATGAAATTGTATGTTTTTCTTATTTGAAAATATTGGTGTTATTTTTATAGGATAAAAATTAAGTAAGATATGGCCATTTAAATCTTGCGAGTGTTCGCGCAAAGTACCTTTTTTAGATTTTTTTAAGCCAATGGAACTTAATATATCAAAAATAAGCAACCAGTTAGGAAAAAACGTCAAAATTATTAAAACTTCATGAGTCCAAAAAAATTGTAAGCCAAATCGCAAGACATCGATTGCAATCGTTTATACTATTGACAAGGAAACCCAACAAATAAAGCATTTCATAAAAAGTGTAAAAAAATTATTCATTTTCAAAACTTAAAATGTTTAGAAGAAAATTACTGGATGGTTGCGAGGGAATGGAAATTCTTATATTTAATTTATTTTTATTGTTTGAATGATGGTTTCAATCACATAACATTCGATTTGGTCTTGCGGGTAATTCCCTGCATATGATTTTTATTTTAATTTGTGGGAATCACTTCATTATTTTACGGATATTCAACATGCCCCCTCTTCTTGGATCCGCCCTTATATATATATATATATATATATATATATATATATATATATATATATATATATATATATATATATATATATATATACCGGGTGTCCACGGAAGGTGCGTCGCCCCTATAACTTTTTCGTTTTCGGAGGTAATGAAATTAAAATCAGAGGATTTGTTTAAGGCATAAAACTGCATTTTTTGACAAGTAACTCAACTTCATGCAACTTCCTGATTCGCCGGAAGTAACATAAACTTTCGATTTTTTAATGGGTCACTTGGTATATTTTCAGTTTTTTGTCTCCATATAACATTCAGAATACAACCATGTATCATTTGTTACTTTTTGTAAGTTTTTTTATTTTTTTCGAAATGAATTTTTATTCTAGAGTGCTATGGATGCGGTCAAATAACTAATTTCGGTCCTAAAATGTTTGTAAAAATACAACTTCACCGTTTCCGATCAAAATATTTCAGCTATGCGATGTTCGATTTTAAAACTTTTATTACTATTTTTCTTTCAAATGGCAACATGGTGGCTCGTCGGGTTAAAAAAAGATCATTTTATTACTATTAATTTGATACCGCACTCTAAGTACTTATTAGGTTGAAAAAAACTTTCGATAAAAAACTGAAATCCCAGAACGTTAGAACTTTCTTTAAATGAAGAATCTTCTTGAGAATAAAATATCATTTGAAATCATCGAGTAGCTCATGACCAACACAACTGAAACAAAATAAGTCCGAAGCCATGCTCACACATATACGTCCCACGACGGTAAACGGGGCTGTCGAGTGTTAGAAAAACACGGATAAGGTAAGTTTGAAGTACTTAGTATTAGAACATGCGACCGCGTGAATCTTCATAGTTTTAGATGAATTTGATTGTTGGAAATGAAGTTTCTGGAAAGGACGGCGCCATATTTGTTTTGAAAAGACGCCAAAATTTTTTCAAGAAAAATAAGATCTTGATCCTCTTCCAGGTGAATTTTCCACTTGAATTATATTTATGTTTCTTCAAAATGTTAGTTGCAGAAGACTTCGAAATGTCACAGTGTCTTGCGATCTCCCTGAGCGACGTATTCATATTTACTTAAACGTATGCCAAAACATCTATTTTTTTTCATCTTCTTCACTCATAACAAATGAATCGTTTCCATCATTATCAGGCTCATTTTGCAATTTTCGTTCCAGTTTTGGAAAATAGTGCCGGGTCGGGTGACGCCGATCAGGATATCTCTGTGCGTAGAGACGTGCAGCATCGGTTCAATTTTGCATACACTCTCCAAAAACTAATACCATATCAACTTTTTCAGTTCTTGTATAAATATTGTTATTTTCCATGATTTTCAAATAATGAGGTACACAATAAACTACCTAATTGACTTTGTAAAAGATATGTAAAATAATATGTCGACACGTCAATTTTTACCGCAACAATTAATGATTTTGTTTCAGTTGTACAGGCTACTCGATAATTTCAAATCTTATTTTAATCTCAATAAGATTTTTCATTTGAAGAAAGTTTTAACGTTATGGGATTTCAGATTTTTCATGGAAAGTTTTCTTTCAAGCTAATACCTAGAGTGCGGTATCAAATCAATAGCAATAAAATGATCTTGTTTTTCAATCCGACGAGCTACCATGTTGCCATTTGAAAAAAAAAATAATAAAAGTTTTAAAATCAAACGTCACTTAGCTGAAACATTTTGATCGAAAACAGTAAAGTTGTATTTTTACGAACATATAAGGACCGAAATTAGTTATTTGAACGCATCCCTCTAGAATAAAAATTTATTTCGAAAAAAATATATAAAAACGGTTACAACAAAAGTCAAATGATAAACTATTTAATCAATGGAATTAATCAATAAGAAGAAACACTTACCGCTTCCTAGCGCAAACGATATTAAAGAAAAATTTATTTTACTCAGGGAAAACTATAAAGTGAAAACTGTGTTGCCTTTATAATATAATTTCGTCGTACGTATTAATTCTTTAACATCCAAATTGAAAAGAAGGCACGTTTAGCATCATCCGGCTTCGACGAATTTTTATCCCACCTATAATTTGAAGTGACACTAGTAATCATCGAATCTTCTTTACTGGCTGATCTCGGCTAAAATTTGGTTTAGCCATTGGACGGTATTTCATAACGTTACAAAATGACCAATAAATGTACGGAATTCTTCATTATTTGATGTTTTCTAGAATCATTCAACGTTAGTATTAAACCCTTCATTTATTTATTTTAAAATACGAAATTCCTAGTCATAAGAATCATCCAACCGCTTCCTCTGTATACCTGTCTACTATTATTAAAACTTTACATTTGCTTGAAAATGTAGTACGTAGTACTATGAAATAGCAACAAAAATTCAAATGAAATTAGTGATTAAAAACAAAGTATATTGTTTCTCATTTATGGTGAAAACGTATGATACTAAAGTCTAACGGACGAATTCATGCAATATATGATTAATACATTTATGAAAATAGAAATACACACACTATTAGTTTGAAAAATGTTTGCTTATTATTTGGCGCTTGTTATGATATTATATAATTATTGTTTTAATATTTTCAATTTATTTATCGGTATTAATCAATATGATAGAATTACTCACTATGTAAATATTCATTATATTCATTATTATTTTTGCTACAAAAATACAGGTGTATTAAATTTATTATTTCTTGTTTTTTTGTGTTGCTTTCATTACTTTTTTTTTTCGCGAATGATGGATTTCTCTGACATTCGAATAACCTTGATCATGTAATGACTATTTGATAAGATTTGATGATCACCAATACGAGATTAGATTCGAAAAAAGCATTGTCACTCTATCTCTATGGGAATGCATAAAATATCGTCTCTCCAACTGTTTTTGATTTTTGAATTCACTGTTGTAAGTACACATCTAATTATATTCAAAATATCTTCATCAAAAAATGCACAGGTTGGCCAATTTGGACACTTTTAAAAGGGAAAGTCCAGTTTCATACTAGATAGATAAAAACTGATGCCTGTGTCTGAGGTTCAATAATTGAACCATTATAAGTTTGTCATAACAATTATTGTTATGACAAACTTATAATGGTGAAAACCGCAAATCGATATCTGTCATAATTTCCGAGTTAGGTACAGCATATTTTTCTAAAATGAGCATTTGCGGAAAATTGCTGTAACTTTTTTCCTGTCAAAAATTCGTTGTTTCTATGAAAATGAATCCAAAGCACTTTTTTGAGCAGAATTCAATGATTTAAGTAGGTCATTTATTTTTTCAAATCATCAATAGCTATTAATAGTTATCAATAATATGGAAAAATAATTTTTTTGAATTAGACAACATTTATACATTCATATTTCGATAGAATTTGAATTTACCATTTCAAAAATGTAACACACATTCAGGCTCTTGTACCGTTTTATTATAAAACGTCGTTTAGCTAAACTTTGTTTAATTTTTTAACTACGTTTATTTTTCTGGTCGTTGCACCAAGGAATTATAACCGACCCATTGCTAAACTGCGTTTTTGTATTATTTTGGATGAAACAGCGATGTACATGAAGTAAAAAGAAGAAACAAAATTTTATTTTCTAACCTAGTTTTAATAGTAGAGAAGTGTGATTTGTATTAAATATGCATAAAATGGAAGATAATAATAAAAGGAAAAGGGGACCACACAGATACTTTCCAGATAAAGCGTGAAACTGTGGATGTATGAACTCCAACAAATTGAGCAATACTGTGCAAATGTCCCCCATGAGCATACAATTTTAATGCTAAAAGTAGGTGATCCATGGGGGACAAGCTGTCGTTCCTACAAAGTTAGATAGGTTTAATGGGCACTCTACCCGTAATATATTAATAAAATTTTTTTTGTGTGTATTTTTAATTATGGAGAGTAAATTTGCATTTGAGTTAAATGAGTGCATTTTGTTCATTAGTACCTATACATAAACTATAAATCCACGCCTTCAGTTCTGCTGGCCATACTCTTTACCACCTAAAGAGAATAACTGGCAAAATACCTATAAGATGTTTATTGTTGATTGAATAAAAAAATCTATAACAATAATAAAATACCTTTAATCGGATACCAGCACTTTTGCATAGCTTGACGATTGCCAAGCAAACATTATTGAAATAAATATGTGTCTACTGTTACAGGCTACCATATTCCAGAAATTCTAGAACGTCCAAGTTGTCATTATAGATATCAAACTCTTCATAAAACATTTTAAACAGAAATTCGAGTTTCCACCGGGAAAAATTGAATTTTTAAGGAAGATAAACCGTTTCTTTTACAAATAACCTCAAAATTTACTTGAACTTCAAAAACGCCGAAAATTGGGCATTTAATTTATAAATATATTATTGATGTTTTGCTATGAAACGCACACTGGTAGCTGTAAAATTTTGATTTAAGTAGTAAAGTAGCTCCCCAATTAGTGGTTTTTGTTCATTTTTCAAACACATTGCAATGAATTATAAAAATGGGATGGGATTATCTATTTTATACTAACCGGGAAACATGCATCAGATGCATCAATCAACACTTGCTTTTTGTTATATCGCCGCGTCGTCCGAAGCCTACTTGTTCAAAGTGTGCGTTTCAAAGTATAAATGAAAAACCTAAAAGCTCTGCATTTCAAAGGTGACTCGAGTGTGCTACATCTTTGAAATGGTAATTTCAACTTCTATTGAAATATGCAGGAATATATAGGTTGTCTCATTCAAAAAATGAATTTTCATTTAATAACTATTGATATACGATTTGAAAAAATAAATAAATCATACCATCGAATTCTACGTAAAAAGCTGATCTGGAAATGTTTTCATACAAACAAAGAATTTTGGACAGGAAAAAAGTTATAGCAACTTTTCGAAAATGCACATTTTCGAAAAACATGCTGTAACTCAGAAACGATGATATATATCGATATGCGGTTGTCACAATTATGTTTGTCATAAAAATTGAGCCTCAGACACAGACTCATGAGTTTCCATCTTCTAGTATAAAAACAGAACTTTCCCGAAGTGTCCAATGTGACCCACCCTGTACTAAGTGAGATAATTTTGGAGCAATAACTTTAAGATAATCGACGTAGTTCTCAAATGTGTGACAACAATTTTACTTTCAGAAGAAAATGTTCTTTCAATTTGTTTCCGGTCCAAAATTTAAGTAATATATTTTTTATTTCATCGACCTGAGAAGAGAAATTATCTATAATTTTTAACTTTAATTAGGCATGTCGAATCTCTGTCATATTTTGTTGCATACTTTGCCTTGTTAAGTTATAAACGTAATGTTCGTATATATCTGGGCAAAAAGCATTCGTAAATTTCAATAGTCATATTTTGGATATTCCGTTCTTAGAGTGAAATTCCGTTTCGAAAATGAATTGTAATTAATGATATTATCATCTAGGGTAAATTTTTAATATTCTGCCACATCATGAAATACTTTGATCACATATTCATTTATGCTGAGTGGTACAGAGGTGGAAACAGATGAAAGGCTTTTATCGGTTTTGCGATACAGATAAAAGCCTTTATCTGTTTTTCGCACTGTGAAATCTTTTTTTGAGAAGTTGGTCGGAAAATATTAAGTATGCTATCAAATAAATTTGAATGTTTACCCGTGTGTGCACCACAATGTATATATATATATATATATATATATATATATATATATATATATATATATATATATATATATATATATATATATATATATATATATACCGTAAAACCTGCCAACTTTGCCCAGCAAAATCAGAATGTTTCAATATATCTTTTTTAATGAAATGCTAAAACACATTCTACATGAATATGGAGAACAACCTAAATGATGGAAATGATTCTTAATCATCACTTTATTTATAGCATTTTCCATGTACTAGGAAAAACTATTAATTAGCGGTGGGCAAAGTTACCTGTCAATCTTATAACTTTACCCGGCTGTGAGAATTCCCTTTTGGAGACAATTTGGCAAACGTTAATCAAACTTTGCCCACCAATTAAGATCATAAAAAGGTTTGGCATGAAGCAGACGTTGAAATTATATTAAAAAAAACAATATGTTAGAAAGTATTTTTATTTATATCAAAATCTTCCATTTTGTCGTCAAAATGGCAACAAAAACATAACTTCTTCAAACTAAATATTATTCTATAAAAAAATAATGTTTTTTTTCTTAGTAATCTATCAGGTAATTAATATAATCATATAAGTAGATACAATAAGATATTATATTTCAGTATTCAAAATAATACAAATCCTTAAAGTTAAAAAAGGAACATCAACAAAAATCAAAATAAATTATATGGTTGGAGGTTTTCGTTAAAAAAATAGTAGCCTCTCCTGCTTTCAGTAGGGGCTCTATAGGCGTTCTACAATATTTAGAAATGTCACGTCTGAAATGCCATTAATATCTGGAAATTTGGAACCTTTTCCAGCCTTCCTAAGGAATTTCACAGTAAAATTGTCATCAATCTGAGAGACTTCCAAAATTGTTCCTATAAAATGCCTTATAGAGTTTTTTGTAGGAAATTGCACCACTATATATATGTCCCAGGATTTAGTACTGTACCATAAAGTCATGATTTGCATTAACCCATGCAAATTATATAAGATATACAAAATTTTTTTTGACCCAAAATGTCTGGCAACATTGCCCATATACTTTTGTTTACTAATATAATACCTTGGGCAGTGTAACCTAAAATCAATTACTGCATTGTGAGAACCACATATCCACCTTCCCGCAATCTTAATTTCATTATCATAAACTTAGTAGAAATTGATGCTTAGCTTTTCACCCTAAAAATACTAAAATTCAATCAAAATTTCCTTACCTGTTGTTTATTCACAGCAACCCACCTACCAAGCGTTTTGGACGATAATAACGGCAAACAAGAAAAGAACCTCGCTCGGCATAACGACCAAGCGGCGTTGTTTCACAACGTTGCCAAATTTAAAATTATCCATGTTTTTATAACGCCTACATTGGGCAAAGTTGGAGCCTTTGGGCAAAGTTGGCAGGTTTTACGGTATATATATATATATATATATATATATATTTATATATATATATATCAATATATATATATATATATATATATATATATATATATTGTGAAAGATTCGTAATACCGAAGGCCATGTTATGTTTCTGTGCATTTAATGGTTTTATTTTCCGTTTTTTCTATAGAAGAAAAGTAAGAAAAAATTTTAAGGGTACCATATTTCTTCATATAAAACAAAGAATGCAATTCGTCATATATATATATATATATATAAATATATATAAAAATATATATATATATATATATATATATATATATATATATATATATATATATATATATATATATATAAGATAGATGTGAGACATATGTGACATGAGATAGATGTTGACAATTCTATCTTTAAGCGGTGAATGTTAGAACCATCAAGGTTGCCACCACAAACTATATAAGCAATAGACAGCTGTTTCGGACTTCTACTCGAAATTGTTCATCTACCAAATGTGGTAACTATCAGGTCATTTCACTCGTAACTGACTTATTCCAAAGAAGCAATGACATGTAAATATTTCGCGTCCATCTGCCACATCAGGCAACAACGTCCTAAGTCATATGGAGAACTCCCAGCATCGAAAAACTCATGGGTCTATCACACTGTAAGTGGTTACTATTCTGCAGTCATGACTACATCGTTTGATGTATCGTCATGAGACACAACGAGCAGTAGAGAATGCTCTGGGTTATTGTCCATTCAGGGTAGAATATTGAAAAGTAATGTGAAATATTCGTAGCTTTTTAAGAATAGTTTTCATGTAAATAATTCCATTTTTCCTTTTCCAGGTAAAGTCTCCCACGACAAATGGAAGACAAGAGGGCAACGCGCTACGTCAGCAGCAAAGTCTCGGAGATCGCCAATCGCTTCCAACAGGGCCAAGGTGCGAACCACGAGGTCATTGCCGCGCCGCCCTCGACGAAGTCTAAAGTCGCAAAGCTCAACCACCATGCGGACAAGGGCGGCGAGTGCGAGCGGGACGCGAACGCGTCCATTGCCCGCACGGAGTCGCACGTGACTCGTTTCAATCACGCGCGCGCGCTTTTCGAGAAACTGGGTGAGGAGAACAACAGAAACAGCAGGCGCGACCACCACCACAACCGCGTCGGCGGCGCGGTCGCGCCGCCGCTCCAGACGACGAAGAGCGCGTCCAGCGTGCTGGACGCGGCGGCGCGCTCGCGCAGCAGTTCGGCGAACAGCGAGCCGTCGGCGGGGCAGCGTGATTGCCGGTCCTTCGAGTTCGAGAGCGCCTCATCCAGGAGCCCGTCGCCGCCCGCCTCGACTAGGAAGATCGAGATCAATAATGACGACAAAATGGGGTAAGTTCAAGTTTTTGTATTTGATTCTCTGTCGAATATTGCCTACGATTCGGCCGAATGTTGCTTAATATTCTGCCGAATTTTGCTTGCAACTAATATTCGGTCGAATGTTTCTTGAAACTAATATTCGGCCGAATGTTGCTTGTAATTTATTCGGCCGAATTTTGCTTGCAATTAATATTCGGCCGAATATTGCTTGTAATTAATATTCGGCCGAATTTTGCTTGTAATTAATATTCGGCCGAATGTTGCTTGTAATTAATATTCGGCCGAATTTTGCTTGCAATTAATATTCGGCCGACTTTTGCTTGCAATTAATATTCGGCCGAATAATGCTTGCAATTAATATTCGGCCGAATGATGCTTGTAATTCATATTCGGCTGAATGTTGCTTGTAATTAATATTCGGCCGAATGTTGCTTGTAATTAATATTCGGCTAAATTTTTCTTGTAATTAATATTCGGCCGAATGTTACTTGTAATTAATATTCGGCCGAGTTTTGCTTGCAATTAATATTCGGCCGAATGTTGCTTGTAATTAATATTCGGCCGAATGATGCTTGTAATTCATATTCGGCTGAATGTTGCTTGTAATTAATATTCGGCCGAATTTTGCTTGTAATTAATATTCGGCCGAATGTTACTTGTAATTAATATTCGGCCGAGTGTTGCTTGCAATTAATATTCGGCCGAATACTGAATCATGAAAAAACTCGCATATTACTCAAACAGGCGCAGGCGTTGATGCAGGACCTTTCAGCTATGCGTATCTATACATCATTAATTTTTGATCAAAGGAATATTTGAATCGAATATTATTTTAAATAGAAAATGAAAGATTATCAGTCAAAAGTTGTTCTCTATTCTTAGCTGTTTTGTTTTCACTTAACTCAAAGTGCTTAAGAAGTGAATGAGAAAAATATATGGATGACATTCACATGTGTTTCATCGTTCTTGTCATTTAATCACGACTTCATAGATACCCATAAACCTACGTTCAAATTCAAGTTACAGATCCCTTAACATAGTTACACATCCCTTGGTTTAGTTGCATACCTGTGTAATTCCTGACGAAGTTATTCACCCCTCGTATCATTTGACTCGCCCAAAATCTCCCATACTATCCCGAAAAACGTTTTATATATGGAAAAACTTGAGAAATACTACCAAATTCCAACGGCTTGTTTGACCAATATGGTACCACTTTAATGGGCACAACTCATAACTGTAGGGCATCATATGAGAAACCTATATGACCAACTTCCAATTCTCTTGGCAGTGTCCTGACAAAATGCTCTTCAGAGTTCTGAACTCAGGCGACAATACCAATGATAAGGAGTCATTATCTGGGTGAATTTAGACTGGGTCGTGCGACACAGAAGTGTGGCACAACATCGGAAGGTCTTGCCAATACCTATTTAACAGTATATATATATATATATATATATATATATATTTATATATATATATATATATACATATATATATATATATATATATATATATATATATATATATATATATATATATACATATATATATATATATATATATATATATATATATATATATATATATATATATATATATATATATATATATATATATATATATATATATATATTTGACCAGGGAGCATATTAGCGATTTATGTTTTTTTTCCCGAAAAAAACTGGAAGTTTAAAGCATCTATATTTAATGATATCTATCAGTTGTAACGTTGGGTGGATAAAATCAATTTTATTTCATCATTAATGAAACATGCCCCATAGTTAGAGCTTCCAATATAAACACTCCAGGAGGAAGTGATTGATTAATTCAAGCAAATTTCGTTATCTGGGCAAACCGTTTTGAAATTAAAAATTTCAGTAGCAACAGCTTTTTGATTCTTAGCCTCGTTTTGCATATATTCTGAGTCTATTTCCTCAAAACATTTAAAGAAATTATCGTATGTTTCGACGATTTTAATTTACTCTGTACTCTGATCATCTCAACTAATTTTCAGTCATTTTAAGATTATTTTGTTTTCCTATTTCTGTTCAAACTGATCCCTAGCACTAGTTTATTATAATCGAGGACCAAGAAAAATGGCAACCAGGAGTTTGTCATACCCATTGAAGTCAAACCGTTATTCAAACACAAATCTTTCCAATAAATTGATTGTTATATTTGCAGTACCTTCCTCCCCAGGTATTCAAACATTGTAATATTTGAAAACCCATCAGAGGTAAATGAGAACCCGCAGATGGTTATCTTGGTAATATCTACTAACGGATTGAGAAGGTTGAACATTGCATACTGAGGTCGTAACATGTCAAGCGAAACGCGCGGCGGCCGAATTTATTCTCTTGTGGCATCTCTTCTGTATATTATTCAAAATTATTGGTAAATGTATGTAGCATAAAAGTACTATCTTTTTGTAAGTAACTATGCTGTATCACATGCTTGCCTGGAAGTATCGAATTGATGAGTGTGTATGAGACATAAGCACTACTTGTTTTATAATGAAACACTACGACTTTTGGTAATTCTAGATGGTTCACTACCGATATACTCTAACTTGGTCCACTTAGTGTTATATGAAGTGAAATGTGCGATAACATGTTGCGGTGCCGTTTCTTTGCCTTATATGCCTTCTTCTTTCAGGAAAAAGTGCTGCTTGCTCAACGACAACAACAAATCGAAAACAAACGGAGTCGCCTACGTCAAATCTCCGACGAACAAGATGACGTTCGAAGAGCAACACCAGAACAACATCATAGAGACTAACGGCAACATCGTCAGGCCGATAGAGGAGAGAAATTCATCGAAACCGGCCCTGATGAAGAAGCCAGATAGGCCCGACAAGCCCGAACGGAAACTCAACAGCAAGGAGCTCATCGAGAAGCAACGTAACTGGACGTCGCATTTTTCGAAGTCACGTTCGAACCGCTACAGCAGCGACCCGAACCGGCAGACGGAAGTGAAGCTGCAGGCGACGCGAACGCCGGGAGACAGTCCCGACAACAGGATTGTCACGGCGAATATTACGTCGGCGGCCGCCAGGAGCGCGTCGTTCAACAACAAGATACGCAGCCCTCCGACGTCCCCTCCGCCACCACCGGTGCGCACGGAGGCCTCTAGACGAGTCAACGTAACCCGCAAGGAGAGACCGGCTTCTGTTATACCGACCCCTTATAAGAGTCCGATTGGCAGCCCGACGAAAGAGGTCGCTGTTAGGTCCAGCGAGTCGCAGAATAACGTGACGGCGAAGAAGGGACATATGTTCAAGCCGGACGAGAACGGTCTCGCATCGCTGAACAACGATTACATATTCAAGAATAACGCGTACGTGGAGAGCATCAATAATTTCTGCCTGCATCCCATGCCGACGATTGTAGGTGGCGCTGCGAGCAAGTCATCGCTGTCGACGGACGATCACGACGGGAATAAAGAATGTCTGTCGGGCAGTCTGTCTTCTCTTAGCCCGCCGAGTAGTCCGAGCAAGTTGAAGAGCGAGAACGAGAAGCAGGAGCAAGAGAGTAACGAGAAATCGCTTTTGTGTTACGGTGAGTCTACTATTACAAACTGAAAGCACCCTATATGCATTTATCGTCTGAATCAGTTGAAATGATCAATTTGATCTTTCGTCTTTAGCTCACTTTCGATTGATGTTGATACGTGTGTCTCTAGAATGAAGGTCATAATTTCAACATCAAATTCTACGACAAATATTTAGGAAAACCTTCCAAATTATTCTGCTACCAAGTGGTACCTTGATTTTACGGTTTCCACCAGAATAGTCCTATTTGAAACGCGCTAAAAAAAGGAGACTGTAGTTTTATATTTTCATTCCACTTGTTATTAGAAAACAATAGTTTTTATGTTTTCTATACTTATTTCTTCGATAAAAGATACATTTTCGTGAAGAAACTATTTAAAAACTACTGAAAATCAAATAACGATATGAGTTCACTTTCTAATTCACATATATAGACCAATAATCACCAGCATCAATTAAATTAGTAGTTGGTTCAAAATAGGGGTCGATGGTCTGCAAGCGGTTTTTTTCAGGCGCTTCTTATGACGTGAGTAAGTAACTCCTTGCAAACTTACAGAGGTCAATGCTGGGCAAGTATTCATCTTCTGAACCTCAGCTCATCTCCTGTCTTCCATAAAAGGTCCGGTCACTTATTCTTGTGATCTATTCAGAATCTGGTGTGCGTTCTGGTGGCATAGAATATATAAGGCGTTGTCCCCAAAAAGTCTAATTTACTTTTTTATTGTTATTATTATTATGAATGAGAGTGGGCGTGAAATGGGATTTTTATTCGATCCATGTGGTCAGTTCCAAAGGTCTTGACGTGAAACTCATTTAGAAAGTAAACATACAAAAATTGTTTCACGCTATTTAGATCTTGTACTATTTTCGATCTATTCGTATTGGACCTCATGGCGTATTGAATAAAGGTTTAAAGACTTCGAAGTTTTTTTAATAAATGAAAATTGTTTCAAATCTAAATCATGTATCTTTGATAATAATTAACCACGGATTTTTTTCTAGGCGATTTACAAAAACATAGAATAAATCACAAGTTAAAGTAGATAAGATCACGGGTTTTCGATCAATTTTCTCTATACGTTTCAATAAAAATTTTATGTCAAATACATATAAAAAATATCCGATATCAGTTCTCGATTAAAAACAAATTTCACTGAAGTGTTTTTTGAGATTAATCGTTCAACCTTTGATATAATAGATTGTATTCTCTAATTATTTTGCGTGGACAATGATCTTGAATCTTGACCTCGTATTGTCGGAATTGACTAGCGAATAGTGCGTTTTGTTTGATATACATTTTGTCCGTCAAGGTCGCCCGATATTACTCACATTGTTTAGTTTCCGAATCATAGATGAACGACCTCTTGGTTAATCATCGACCGTAGTCGAGAAAGTTCCGTAATTTGGATTAACTCGACCATATCAAATGTTGATAAAAACGTAATATTTAGTTCGCGATGTTTTCGGGAAATTGGAGGAAGATCGAGGTTTGAGATTGAGGCGTGGAAATTCATATCAGTTCGAAGTATCTAGAAACTATCAGCGTTTCCTCAATATACTTCAGATAAGATAAGAAGAGAATAAGATTTTAGAATTTGAAATGGTCTTTAGACTTTTTCTTGCTATTTTTGTTTAATAATATTGTAACACTTATCCATATTGTTGAAAACTCATTGACTGGTATGGACCCGTTGATTATATATTAGAATAATTTCCAAAGATGTTGACAAAAATTCCATACTTTAACTTATATCGTTAAACCTAGTCAAAAAGTGTAATCAATTTTTTATTTATTATAATATCAATATCGCTTACCCTACGAAAAGATCTTTAACCCAAAATATGAACAATAAATCAAGAACGGATAAAATCTCAGAATCGGGTGTTTATTAATTGTCATGTGGCGATTGTAATAAAATTTATCAGTAGAACGAGTACAAACTTCATGAAAAAAAATCAAAGAACATAAGCGCAGTTTTGAAAACAATAAGAGAGATTGTAATTATTCGAATAATATATGAGAATTGAACATTGAACATTCGATACAGATTTCAATATTCCACGGAGAGTGTATTTACAGAATATATATATATATATATATATATATATATATATATATATATATATATATATATATATATATATAAAGTTAACTAAGACATTTATTTGAAGCTAATCAAACAAACCTCCTAGCGGAGCTGGTTATACGAGTTCACGAAACATCGAAATGCCTCCATATACCTTGGACGTGTATGTTAGAAACATTAAGTTGTTTATCACAATCAATGGAAATGATAGATAGTCTGTTTCGCCCTTATTTGGGGCTCATCAGTATCATCCATCCATCGAAAGTGATAACCAACCAAATATTTCCAACGGTCTTATATTTTCCTTCTAGTGACTTAATGGCATATAACTATGACACAGCGCCTCCAGTCGGAAACAAATGAACCACATTACAGATAGATGAAAACACTTCGGCAACGAGAACTCGTACGTCCTGACACCCAAAGGTGGTTACTATATTCGCTAAGCAAGAGTAAAGTTGCCACAAGTTGATTAGTTTCAAATAAATGTCCTAGTTTACTTGATTTTATTGCCACGAACGTGCTTCGATAACACGAAGAATTCTGTTTTATATTCATTTGCTGCCTGTATAAAGGATAAAATCGGAGCGCTTTTAGTGACGGTGTGTAAATGTTGCATTACATCGATTTAATGTGGCAACTTTACTCTTGCTTAGCGAATATAGTAACCACCTTCGGGTGTCAGGACGTACGAGTTCTCGTTGCCGAAGTGTTTTCATCTATCTTTAAGAATGGTTCATTTGTTTCCGACTGGTGGCGATGTGTCATATTTATATGCCATTAAGTCACTAGAAGGAAAATATAAGACCGTTGGAAATATTTGGTTGGTTATCACTTTCGATGGATGGATGATACTGATGAGCCTCAAATAAGGGCGAAACAGATTGTGTATCATTTCCATTGATTGTGATAAATAACTTAATGTTTCTAACATACACCGTCCAAGGTATATGGAGGCATTTCGATGTTTCGTGAACTCGTATAACCAGCTCCGCTAGGAGGTTTGTTTGATTAGTTTCAAATAAATGCCCTAGTTTACTTTATATATATATATATATATATATATATATATATATATATATATATATATATATATATATATATTGTCTTTGTTTAGAAACAATGGGCCATTTGAATTAGAAAATCGACTTTATTGAATAGTTTACGTTTCGTCATTTCATAGCTCATTTAGTTTGATGGGAGCCGTGGTCGTGGTCTAGATTCTAGAAAGTCTGAAACGAATATGAATTTAGTAGTATTTTCGGTGTAAATACTACTGAAAACGCGAAAGCAAGAGAGCTTCGACACCAAAGTCATACTTTCCCCAATTTTTGTAAAAACAACCTAAATCTCAAAGAAAAAGAGGAAGTTGAGGGGGATTTTCATGGAGTGAAATATGAATACATACCAAAATTTTTTGACTTTTCCAGACCGAGCATGAAATGAACGCATAAGTCCGTTAAAGATATTGTAATTCGAAATTTTTTTTTCGCTATTGATGAGAAGGTCCGTATTGAAACTTGTTGAAATATTTTGGAATAATCAAGTTATAAATTTCGCTTTTTAACATATAATATGTCATGACGTCTTTTGGGTAAAGGGACTATTCTCAAACGTATCTCAGTTGAAAGATGAAAGTATTTTTTTTTAAATTCAAATTTAGCGGCTTGGAACACGATCTGTCAAATGAAAACAGGAGACATATTCCATTGAGCGTTCGTAATTTTTATAATCGCCAGAATGTCCAATTTCTTTTTTTTTATATGTGGATGATCATCATCATTATAATAGTAAAAAAAATATGTAAATATATTGAGATAACAGTGAAAGTTAGGCTGACTGTATTTATTTTGATTTATTAAATTTTAAAGATTGCATAAATATTATTATAAAGTATTGTGGAAAGGGGGGAATGACCAAAAGGAAAACTTCTTCTTCTGCTAAATGCTGCACTAATTGTACTCGATTTTCTGGGTTCCTGGACGGCAATACATTTCGCAATCATCGTTACGGTCTCGCTGACCCCGTAGTTGTCATATTATCTTAGTATTAATAAATTGACGCCGATGACTACCACCACTCGACGAAGAGCAGGAATCTGACGAAGAGAAAAAAGAACAGAAAACATCGGCGAGATTGCGATTGCGCAAGCTACAGGGCCGTAATGTTTCCTGAAAATTCGTAAATAAGTTTGCACTAGAAGCGCGTTCGTAGAATGTGAAAATGAATAAAGCTGTTTCCTACGTGTGATGATAGGGACAGTCATTCAGGATTTTGCACCTACTGCAATTGTGTGAAAAATTTTATATGAATTTTGTGAAAGATTTGGTATGATCCATACCACAATTGGATTTTCTAGTGTATTTGTGGAAGTTTTGGTATGTTGTGAAAGGCCTGGAAGATTTGGTAAAAGCCTAGTACAAATGTGGTGTTTTCATTTATTTTAACAACAGTTTGGCATGGGATGTAAGTTTAACATGATGAGATATCCTCGGTGGAAGTTCTGGTTGAAGTCTAGTGCAAACATCTCACAAATTTTCAACAAGATTTTAGTGGAACATTTATAATGCGATTTGATTTTAGTATTATAATTGTACTTTCCTAGGAGATTTGGTATAAGTCCATAAAATGTAGAATTTCTAAAAACTTGAGTAATAGTTTGGCTGAAATTTTGGTATGGGATGAAAGTTTATCATGATAAGCAAACTACTCATGATGTTTTGGTGGAACTCTAGAATAAACGTTGAATTTCTAAACATTTCATCAAAAACTTGATGGAATTTCAGTACGAATGATAATTCACAAGTAAATCGACCTCGAAGGTTTGGCCAAAGTATATAGAAAATGGAGTTTTGGTACGCGATAAAAGTTTAGCATGAGAAGCAAATTATCGTTAAAGGTTTGGTAGATGTCGAACAATTTGAGAGTAATTCTAGCTTCTTGCTCCCGATTTGCTTATACAATTGCTGTGTTTTTTTTTGAAATATTGAGGACTCAACTTGGTTGAAATAATGATAAGAATATTGTTAAAGAAATATATTTGGTTTAAATTATTACTTCAATTAAATCTATAGCGCACCGTTTCACCACACGGTGTCTTCATCAGCTAGGAATGAATAATGAAATCTTGATATCACATTTTATATTAATTTTAGTAAGCAAAACGATAACAATAAGAAATTAAATAAAGGGGTAAGAAATAAGTAAGTAAGCTTTATTTAGCAATTTGCTAGTAATTACATTAAGTATATACACTTAATACTAAGATTTAATAAGTAGGTAATTGAATAATTTCTTAGAAAAAACATTGAGATTTGACACGCTCTTAATACTATCTGGTAATGCATTATAATTTCTATCTCCATCATAAAAAAGAGTCTTTTGTAACAAAGCTATTTTACCATTTGAATATGAAAATGCCGCCCCGATCTAACATCGTGATCATGAAAATCCAACCGTCTTTCCAAATAAGCACTTAAATATTTTAGGAGGAGACCATGTTCGATCTTGTAAATTATCATTATATTGGCCTTCTTTATACACTGCTCAACTTTTAGCCAATTCAACGTATACAACATATTCTCAATAGGAGTGTATCTATTACAGCCTAAGATAATCCTCATCACTTTGTTTTGTTGTAATTACAATCTATATATATCTTCTTTAGTACATGATATCAACAAAGAACAACAATAATTGAAATGGGGCATGATAATGGTTTTAAAAATCAACATTTTTGTCCATTGTGAAATATGATATGATATCCTAGAGAAAAATTCCAATCTTTTTACCTATTTTTTCACATAAATAATCAATATGAGAAGAAAAACTCAATTTCTGATCCAGAATAACACCCAAATACTTGATTTCTGCTACAAATCCAACAGGGGAATTGTTAACCTTCACAGATAAATTTAAGTCCAAATATTTCTTGCAGTTTACTTTTGATCCGAATAGGTAATCGTTCGAGAAAACTATGGAATATATTGAGCAGGGGGAAATGACTTAAGTATTTCTTCATACAGCAGGTTATCAGAATTTTTATATCTGTTAATTTCAAGGACTTTCTAGGGCACAATTACAGTTTCGATCTTCCATATATGTATGTATATATATTTATAAATATCTATATAAAACAGAACATGAATCTTTCAAAAACTTCTTTTATAGAAAACATTTTTGCTGTGTTTACTCTAGGACTTGAAAATTAGTTCATTACATGCAGGTTTCTATTATAAGCATGAATGACTAATCTAATGTTGGAATACTTAGAATCTGTCTCATTGTTTTAAGAACAACGCTTATTTTCTTTGATTCTTTTTCCGAAGTTTATACCAATTCACTATTTAGAATCTACATTTTGCAATCACCACATGAAAATTTTTACACCAGATTTTGATAATTTATCCTTTTTAAATTCATTTATATATATATATATATATATATATATATATATATATATATATATATATATATATATATATATATATATATAATGAATAATGTTCAAACTTTAAAATAAAACAACACTTGGCGTAAGTTTCACTATATAAAAATAATTAGGTAGTGTATAGAAAAGGATAGTCGACAAGTTTCGAGTTATGAACTCATTATCAAGACTAACGACAGGAGAGTATTACAATCTAATTTTATAACAGACAATAGAAATGATGATACCTGAAAATCAATTTGTTCGTTCACAAGGGGTAATTTACTGTTATATGGGCGGAACTTATTTCGAGAAGGTCAAGACTCTTTCCTTTATTACCAGAATGCAACGATTAGGTTTTGTAGAAATCCACAAAATGATGGAATGTTCGGAAAAACCAGTGGTGTTTTTGTTTTGTAAAATTGACTTTTTGTGTTCATCAACACGAATGTTTATATTCCTTCCTGTTTGTCCAATATAAAAAGCCGGACATTCCTCTCAAAATATTTTGTAAACACTACTGTTTGCTCCTATCTTAGTCTTTTCCTTATTATCGACCAAGAAAGAATTCAAATTTCTTTAATTTGTAAAAATTGTTTATACGTTATTTTTCGATAGTCTGTTACAAATTTTGTTACTCAAATTCGGCACATGATTTATTGTGAAGTATTCTTTTTCTTCATTAATAGTTGACATGGGGTATATAGTGTTGTTTTACTTTAAAGTTTGAATATTATTATTTATAATGATTCACCAAGTGTTATGCGAGAATTCAATCTCAGTTATATATATATATATATATATATATATATATATATATATATATATATATATATATATATATATATATATATATATATATATATATATATATATACATATTATATATACATATATATATATATATATATATATATATATATATATTTTTTTTATATATATATATATATATATATATATATATATATATATATATATATATATATCATACATACATACATACATACATACATTAGCTATTTATGTACCAAGTGCGCTATATAGTAACTCACGTGGTGCATACAAGATTTTTTTTTTCACGAAATAGTTATTTATGTACCAAGTGCGTTATATAGATCCTTATGCCCTGAGGGAAACATTCGGCCCGAGGGCGTCTCTGGCCCGAGGGATGAATGTTGCCCGATGGGCATAAGGATCTAGTAACGCACGCGGTGCATACAAGATTTTATTTTTCACGAAAAAATTATTATATTATGATGAAAAAGCGATTTTAAAATCGTTTCATTGGTCCTATCCATTTTCCTTTTCATAGTAGGCATGTCATTGGTTGATATTTTGAAGTTTGTGAATATATTTGTCATCATATTCAGTGAATGTCATTGCTGCTTTCTTTGTGTAGTCTTATAGAAATAATGGAAATGAAAATGAATTTACCCAAGAATATCATAGAAAATGCAGCCAAAGCTGCGAATAATTCAGTGCCGGAGAAATCCAGAGTTGTATACGACAAGGATTATAAAGTATTTAATCAATGAAATTTGCTTCGTTTCTCCTAGTACAATAAGCGGGCGTTTTTGATCCATTATGCCCGCAAATGCGGGCGTAATAGCCTAGGGCATAATGAGTGTGTTTATAGCAACCGTATCCAAGGTGAAATGAACATATGATATACAAGTGAAAAATAAAAATTATTATATAATGATGAAAAAGCGATTTAAAAATCGTTTCATTGCTCCTATCCATTTTCCTTCTCATAGTAGGCATGTCATTTGTTGATATTTTGACGTTTGTGATTATTTTTGTCATCAAATTTAGTGAATGTCATTCCTGCTTTCTTTGTGTAGTCTTATAGAAATAATGGAAATGAAAATGAATTTACCCAAGAATATCATAGAAAATGCAGCCAAAGGTGCGAATAATTCATTGCCGGAGAAATCCAGAGTCTTATACGACAAGGATTATGAAGTATTTAATCAATGAAATTTGCTTCATTTCTCCTAGTACAATAAGCGGGCGTTTTTAATCCATTATGCCCGCAAATGCGGGCGTAATGGCCTAGGGCATAATGAGTGTGTTTATAGCAACCGTATCCAAGGTGAAATAAGCGTATAATATACAAGTGAAAAATAAATATACATACATACATACATACAGACAGGTAGCCCTCGGTTTACGCCGGCTCCATTTACGCCGATTCACAATAACGCCACATGCCTACGTCTTGAAAATCCCCGGTTTTAATGGGCATGTACTGGGATTCCCTGACCCTACTGGGGTACTAGGTACTAGACAGGTTGATGAACCAGTTATAAAGTATTTTTTCTCCGATCGTGGGAAAAGTGACACTATTTTGACCTGTTTTCTATGCGAAAAGCTCAACATTCCAGAATAGTGGTCAGTTGCTAAGCAATTAGAAAATAACAGTGCGGTAATATTCTTACCGCACTGCTGTAGCGTGCGGTAATGTAACAAATGGATTATTACATTAAAATGAAACAAAGTATGGGTTTAATTTTTATAATTGTTGTTAATATTTACATTTTTTGTATCCTGTAGCTTGACGTTTTAAAACTGCTCTCAGTTTTTGGTACTGGGCAATATTAATATTATTTTTAACAGACAAAGTTGATCGAAGCATGGAATAATGTGCCCACAACGTCGAAGATTTCATTGTTTTAGCCAATTCAGCAACATACGCCATCAGTACATTCTCAGAAAAGGATACACTGTTGTTTTTTCTACAAAAATTCATGAAGCGTTGGTACGCAAGTTCATACTTCTCTCTGGATTTCGCCGGAAGTAAATTAAGTGAAGCCACGTTCGCGGCTTCTACTAGTTCAGGAGCCGTGCAAGACAACAAATAATCACTATCAAGTGTTCATGTTTACTAATTCTTTTTTAATTCCTTGTAAAGTACAACGAATCAAACAAAACCAGCTTCAAAATTATTTTACTTTTGTCATAACAGAGTCATTTCCATGGTTACTACTTCTATATTTCAATATGAACATAGAGAAACCTATTTAAACTTACTTGATTACATCTTGGATGAAATATATTTTAATTAATTAATTTTTTAAATGTAAATCAACGATCGGAGAAAAAATAGTATGTATAATTCGTGTTAAAAGCATATTCCCAAACTCCTGTGTTTATCACAGTCGTTTGGGAATATTATGCTTTTCCCACTAATTATACAATCTACTATACCGAGCTGCTACGACGTATGTACATTATTTATTAGACGCAATTGAATTCATTTCCTTTTTCTGTGAAATATTTTAAAGTAATCCATGTCTAATAAAAGAAATACAGAGAAGTTTTCTGAAAGTGGTACGAAAGTGAACAAAAAAAATCTAAGCAGTTAACACTCGATATTTTTTTCCGAAAAGATAATTATAAGCGATCCGAAACCAGGAACTTCAACACAGAAGTGATAATATGTACCCCTGTAAAATTACAATTTTTTGATAAAATTGTTTTGTTTTTGTTATCGAGAATTTTATTTTTGTGTTACAATTACATAGTATATGTATATTTATTTACTTTAAATATAATAATGTTATACCTGCATTATTCTATTTTTTATGAGATGGAACCTAACTCCATACATCCCATTATAATTGGGTTCCATTTACGCCGATTCGGTTTACGCCGGTTTTTTTAAAGAACGGATCCCTGGCGTAAACGGAGGACTATCTGTATATATATATATATATATATATATATATATATATATATATATATCTATATATATATATATATATATATATATATATATATATGGTTGTCTGGTTTCCCGGGTTTGTATCCGCGTATTGGCTTCGTCTTCGTTGAAGTCTGCTCGACGTTTCGGCAAAATCACATTTGCCATCTTCAGGTAGCTCTTTCTTGGTCGGAATGAATACACTGAACTGAGTTCAGTGTATTCATGGTCGGAATGAATACACTGAACTCAGTTCAGTGTATTCATTCCGACCAAAGAAGAGCTACCTGAAGATAGCAAATGTGAGTTTGCCGACACGTCGAGCAGACTTCAACGAAGACGAAGCCAATACGCGGATACAAACCCGGGAAACCAGACAACCAGATTATCTCCGCGAGAACCTGAAAATCAACATATATATATATATATCTATATCTATATCTGTATATATATATATATATATATATATATATATATATATATATATATATATCTATATATCTATATATCTATATATCTATATATATATATATATATATATATATATATATATATATATATATATATATATATATATATATATATATATATAAAAGAAAGTCGTGTTAGTTACACTATTTATAACTCAAGAACGGCTTTACAGATCTGGCTGAAAATTGGTGAGGAGGTAGCTTAGAGCCAGGAGACGGACATAGGACTTTTTTTCACCCCTCTACGATCAACCCCTATTTTTTATTTGTTAAATTCCTTCGAAATGGCTCGACCGATTCTCATGAAATTTTGTGTTCATATCGGTTAGGTCTGGGAATCGGACAAAATCTACTTTTCATCCCTCTGATTTTGAGGATCGACCGAGGGGTGGTCCACCCCTTAATTTTAATTTTTATTTTTCAGACAAAATTTTCTGTTCTATTTTTTTATGATATATAAATTCAAAAATACATACAACGCTAAATTTTCACTCCTCTACGATCAAACCCCTATTTTTATTTGTTAAACTCCTCCAAAATGGCTAGACCGATTCTCATGAAATTTTGTGTGCATATTAGTTAGGTCTTAGAATCGGGCATCTATTTTCTGTTCTATTTCTTTTATGTTACAGCATTCAAAAATACATACAACCCTAAATTTTCAACACTCTACGATCAACTCCTCTTTTTTATTTGTTAATTATAAATTATATAACTTCAATTTTTCTGGCAAGGTTTTTATTTTTACTTCGTCATGACTTAGAATAAAAAAATTCATATTACTCTCAATTTTTTACCTTTCTACGATCAACCCATATTATTCCATCGCAATTTTCATTTTTTTTTATTTTATCCATAGATCCGCAATAGGGTTGCAAGATGTCAATCGAAAATAACAATAGTCGGTCTGAGAATAGGTCCTAATATATTTTTACCCCTATAATAATATAATAAAATGATTAGGGTGGTTCAACACAAACATTTTTATAAATTTTTTGGACAAAATTATTTTCTATTTTTTATGATGTTGCATTAAAAAATACATATTATAACTCTAAATTTTCACCTTTCTATCAACAACACATATTTTTTCATAGCCATTTTCATAATTTAAGCAACCTTTGCCGGGTCAGATAGATTGATAGATAGATAGAAAGATAGATTACAATCTAGATAGATAAATAGATAGGTAGATATACATCGGCAGATAGGTGAATAGATAGATGGATGAAAATAATTTATATGGCAGAACAACGTTTGCCGGGTCAGCTAGTGTATATATATATATATATATATATATATATATATATATATATATATATATATATATATATATATGTATATGTATATGTATATGTATATGTATATGTATATGTATATGTATATGTATATGTATATGTATATGTATATATATATATATATATATATATATATATATATATATATATATATATATATATATATATATATATATATATATATATATATATATATATATATATATATATATATATATATATATATATATTGGGATTAAGAGTTGTGCTTACCGAAAGCGATATTGATATTATAGTGTGAAAAAATTGATATCAGTTTTTCACTAGCGTTAGCGATTTCAGTTAATGAAATTAATTATTTGTCAACATTTGTCCTGGAATAGGATGATGTCTCGCGACCCACTAGGCCGACCCTGCGCTGTTGGAATTTATTTATAGTTCGCCGTCGTCGTCGTCGTCTTGGACTCGCGATGCGTTTTCGCTGTACGCTCATGTCCGACCAGTTCTCGAAAGATCACGCCGATAGAGCGACGGAATATCGTGGCCGTAATACCGCGCGCACTTTGTAAGAAAACTGCGAAATTATCGAAAATCGCCCGACCGATTCCATCGTAATGGCCGCAGAGCGGCGTCCGGTCCGACGACCGCGCGCCGCGACGTCCGTCTCGTCCGCTCGCCTCTGACTCTCTTTCCGACGCGCGGCGCCGATGTGATGCCGCAACAGGATGTGTCTGAGACTCAGATTGCTTTGCATAGATTGTACAGGTAGGATGTGTGTGCGTGTGTTTGTGTGTTCTTACGACGTGCGAGACCGATTTATGAAATATTGTCTTAATGAAAACGTTAATTTGTCTAATTGCGCTCTTTTATCGCGGCATAAATGCCTACTAGTGCTGTTACGGTTGTGCAATATCTATCCATTCGGTGGTATTTCCAGGGCTTAGTCGATCTTGGGATCGAGTCCCTGCATATATCGATATGTTTATTACGGATGAGTTTTAGGCCCGAATTCATAAATGGTACTCAGTCTCAATCTGCAAACAGTAACAATTTGAGAGAAACTACGACTAGATCTCCACGCCGCACGTCAGCATCTAGGCCAGTGTTGCCAAATTGTAATATGAATTTTACAAAGCAGTTTGAGTTCGAATAAGTTAGTTTATATTACTGAATCTCGTTATTGTCAATCTGAATTTCTTTCTCCACTCGTAGATGGCGCTCATTCTCAAACTACGCTCGGTATGTACTAGAATCAACACTTACGCTCAATTCGGGAATTCAACAGCTTGTCGAACATCGCAATTTGCCTTTCGTCACCATGTCGAACTTTTTCCACGATGTCATGTTCACGGAAATGGGGAATGTGTCGAAAATAGAGAAGAATTGCGAGGAACGTTATAACAGCAAAAAATGTCGAATGAGTTCGTTCTTATATGCAGCGGTCTCATGAGCGCGCAGCACGTGCTGCTGTTGCCGTTGATATATCGTCACTCTCTATTCGTGGAATTCTTCAAGATGAACTCCATTTGCATCCTTACTTAACGTTTGCGATCGAACAACGGACAAACATCACGTAAACAGGTGGTTCCACCTTACAAGAAGTGCTCTCTTCTGACAAGAGACTTTTCCACCTTAGCGGCCGTGAGATAAAACATATGAGATATAAGCCAAATCCAAATCAACAGTTGTGTTGTGTTTGTGAATGCACATCGTTACTTAACAATTAATCATGATTTTTCGTGCCTGTTCTGCAAGTCATAGAACTAGATTCAGCAAGATTGGACCAGAGTTCACACAGTAGGGATTTTAATGGATCATTTGGGATAAGCTCTTCCTTGCTTTTCCTGATTGAGACGTTAAATGGCCTTCGCTTTAGCCTGATTTAGACCCTTGTGAATATTTCCTGTGAGGTTATCTCGAATCCCTGGTTGGTTCATATAGATTGTCCACCCACCCTTGAACACCTACTGAACAATATCTGAGCCGAAACTACTAATATATTGATCCAAGTATTTGAAAGCTTAGAACGAAACCTCAGTGAATCAGTGTATTGACTAGACTATCTACTGAAGCATATTTTATGATCACTCTTATGCTTAATGATTTTGATATACGAGTTAATTTTTCAAAATTGTCTTAAATACATTTAAAATACAATACTTTGTGCACAATGGAATGATACTCTCAAAGCTAATATTATAAGATTTAAAGTTTGATTACGGATTGATCTGTTTCTTGTGATTGTTCAATGATGGCGGTGCGGCGCAGTATGCCTGTTGTTTTAAAGAGTAGCGCTCTTCAAGGGATTTGACAAGTTTCATCTTTCAGAATGAAAGTACTGATGAGATCTAATAAGATCGATACAGCTGTGTTGATCTTTCTATGATTACCAATTTTTGTATGCAGTAATTCTCGCTGTTGGAACTTATATAACCAGTTCTATCTCGTAAGAGATATTTTATGATTTTCAATATCAGAAGACTTCAAACCGTATAAAAAATGTCATCTACTGTTCCTCTGGAAATTTGAATCGATGAAATAGTGAAACTTGAGACCTAATTATTGAATTGGTTTAGTTAATTTTCGACTCTTTGTCATTGCGTCGAAACGTTAGTTGTCGATAGAGGAGATTCATTACATAAAGTGAACAAGGAAAATTCTTCAATAATTTAAAAATTATCAAACAACTTTCCAAGAGAGCTGGTTACATGTATTCCGCTGCGAGAAATCTGCATTCACAATCCAACGGTGAATTATAGAAATTGTCAAGTCAATTTGTCAGCTCCCTTGGATATATGCATAACCAACTACCTTGGAAAGTTGTTTGATAATTTTTAAATTATTAAAGAATTTTCCTTGTTCACTTTATGTAATGTATAAAATTCACCATGGTCAACAATTATGTTTTTCATGATTTGATTGTTGTATTTTGCGTATTACGCTGCTAGCATCTTCGGAACGCACTCTCGTGAGTATATCCAACGGTTTTAAATCACTATTTTAGTGTGCCTTGGAATCATATACACCACTGTTGTAGAGTAGATATCTTCATATCAGGAGGTATGTGTTTACGCGACGATTTCCTGCATTTTCGATCTAAGCGGTGAATTGTTGGTTCCCAATATCTTTGGTGGGAGGGCGCTCTGGATTGTTATCCAGACAGTGTTATCGACCACGATTTATATTGGGGAACAATTAGAAATTTGTTAATTCACTCCGAGTCAAATAAGCTGCGCTGATGAGATTTAATAAGATCGAAACAGCTGTATGCAGATTTTGGGTCGGGGTAACTTGACAATTTTATATAATTCACCGTTGGATTGTGAATGCAGATTTTGCGTTGAGGAATACGTATAACCAGCTCTCTTGGAAAGTTGTTTGATAATTTTTAAATTATTAAAGAATTTTCCTCGTTTACTTTATGTAATGTATGAAATTGACCATGGTCAACAAGTATGTTTTTCATGATTAGATTGAGGCGATTCATTTCGAATTCTCGTATGTTACGAATACGACCAAATCAGGCCGTGTTGACAACCTCGTTTTGACTCCCACATTTCATTCATTCGTTAACTGGCCCCGATCACCCT
This sequence comes from Cynegetis impunctata, assembly GCA_030704885.1. NCBI lineage: Eukaryota > Metazoa > Arthropoda > Insecta > Coleoptera > Coccinellidae > Cynegetis > Cynegetis impunctata. Next base: position 111,711 of record JARQZK010000749.1, read on the forward strand.
CCCGTTTAGGTAAATTCCGGTCGAATCGACTACGAGCGTAATTATTTTCATTCACTCGAACGCATTGGGATACCTCGTCGGGTGAAAATGTTCGGACGATTTTCGGATTCGGCATCCGGGAATAAAAATAACGCAACGAATAAACACGAGAACTGGTGCGATACACTCGAATAAACATTTAAAAATAAACGCAGAAGGGCAGATGGCAGATCGAGACGAATTATATGGACAAAATCTGAAAAACGCAGTTACTATGTGATTCGTTTACATCACTACAGATATCGCCTGTCGTAAAATTTACGATTATTCAGTGCGATTACTGGTATTTTCGAAAGGGAATGCACTTCGAATTACTCGTGGGTTGAATGGTGAAACGGTACAGTTCTGTGAATAATATATCCACTTAAGTATAGATTCAGGATGCATTAAACTTAGGCTTAATTTAAATGAATACCAAGGTTTAGTGAAATGGTACGAGGGCAGTCCTATAGTTATATAGATCCAGGCTGCATTTGAAATAATCCTTATGGATTTATTCAATTGAATAACAAGGTTGAATGAAAGGCTACGAAGGCAGGCCTAAAGAAATATGATTCAGGCTGCATTTGAAAAAACCCTTAAGGCTTAATTCCAATGAATACCAATGTTCAGGCTGCATTGAAAATAATCCATAAGGCTTCATTCAAATGAATACCAATGTTCAGTGAAATTGTACGAGGGCAGTTCTAGAGTAATATAGAAATACAGATTCAGGATTAGGGCATAATTCAAATGAATACCATTTTTTTCTGCAATTTTCTACAGAATTGATTTGACTGTTGGAAAATGTTCATGGGTGTCTCCTGAATATAAATCCACGTTAGCGTCATGCGGGGGTGGTTGCGTTAGCCGCCATCTTGGAAAACACGTTTTATCAAATATCTCGTGAACCGTGCATCGTACAACAAAAATAGTATAGATCATTTTCGTAGATAGTAACATTCTCTACAACTTTTATTTTGAACTTTTTGCCGTACAATGCATAGATATTTATTTATAGCACTCATAACTTTTTTCTATTTGTTTATTGCTGAATATATAGTTAACGGTTGATGATACATGAAAAATGGTTATTACCAAAGTTGTAGAGCATAAAATTTACTATAAATTATATCTGAAACTTTTTCCTTGAAATGTATACTTTAAGACCTATAAAGCACCTTATAAATTATCATACGAAATGTTACTCCTTACTACGAGCGGAAAACATTTCGTATCGCATAAAATATAAGGTGTTCAGAAATTATTAATACTACTATTATTACTAATAATTAATTTTATTATTATATTATAGTTTTTATATTATTTTATTTGATATTATATTATTAATATTAATTCGTTTATTAATTTTTTTATGGTAGGGGAAATGCATTATGCACTGAGTGACGGACTCCCGGATCCGCGATGAGATTGATTGAGTTGAATAATAAAAATAATAATAATAATGAGGAGGAAAAGATGGAGAAGGGGATAACAGAGTTAAATTGATGCAAATAAACGTTTTGAAAAAAACGGTCTGAAACATTTATTTTTATGAAAAAAGTGGCACGTTATTTTATAAAGCAAGTCTCATTTTGTCAATTTTGTCTTCAATGGCATCCACTGCATCAGGCACATTGTCGCATGTTTGTCCACTACAATAAGAACAAATAATTGAACATTTTAATCCAGCTTTTTGGCATCCACAGGCAGCCCCACAATTTTTGGTGCATTTGCAAGATTATTTGTATAGTGGGGTGTGATAGCTAAAAAAAGTTTCACATCTGGCAACCACTGCGCTCTTTTGGATTCTGATAGTACATGGGTCGACGCGTTAAAAAAGACCGGGACACAAATTTTTCTGGACCTCTAGTGGCGTTGATGATGTAATCAATATGGCCGCCATAGTTTTGTAACACTCTTTTAAATTTCCCTGTATAACTCGGATTTTCGTTAGAATATCAACCGATATTATCAGTGATTATTAATGAGGAGAAAATGCGCTTTTCAACGGTATAAGTGACATTATTGACAGCTTTGTAATTATAGAAATAATTGTAATATAATCATTTTTTTTTGATTAAATTTTGGTTTTTGTCCAAACATTTTGCTAAATATCTCGAAACCTGTTGCATATAGCTGAAAATCGGTAAAATACTTTTTGTTTGTCAATAAATTAGCTTTCAAACGGTGTACCTGACTTCTATTTTATAACAAACAGTTACTGAAAATGTGCCGAAACAGTGTAGCATTGCACAGTTATAGTAGCAATGTAAGATTTCAAATACTGTCTTGGAATGTCAGATATGTCCTCATGAAGTCAGATGATGTATGAGAAACGTCATTGTATAAAAAAGTTTCCTATTACTTATAGACCGGGAGATGGCGAAACAAAATATTAGGTCATTTGTACCAGTATGGCGGTTCTTCAGGGGTCTAATTACGTAAAGGCAAAAAGGAAAATGATGGTCATAGTGCTGGTACCGGCGGCCCAATCGCGTGGGCGTTAATCGAACGCGTTGGATAAATAACGATTGTCGAACGATTTGTTCCACAAAAATGCTTGTATTTTCAGATAGTCGAAAAAAAAAGAAGTAGGCGGTAGCGTAATGCCATACTTCTCGGGTGTGACTTACAGCCCGCCATACCGACGCGAATATATTAATTTAAATAAAACAATTCAACCATTTGTACCAGGCTAATTTTTGCATAGCTAATCATCGTCGAGTAGTCATTCACGAAAATCACCTTGCCATACTTTTTCGATAGTTCCCAATGGCAGCCATACCACTGTAAAGGAGTAATTTTTTTTTTCGCCAAACGATTTGTACCACCCTGAAACTTTTTTTAACAGTACTCTGTATGATCATAAATAGAAGTCTGATAATGACATACCTGTGGGAGGTGGCGAATGTGAACAATATCCTTTCAAAGATTTTATTCGTAATTCGAACGATTTGTACCAGTATGGCGCCAGTTTTTCCCTCTACTAGAAGTGTGGCAAATATAATAATGGTCACATTGTATCGGATAATTTCCAAAATTCCAAATGCCATACTGGTACAAATCGTCAACATTTTTTTTCACTTTTTAGCTCAAGTCTGACAGTCGTCCGCCTCATGGTTACAATCTATAATAATTTTTTTCAGGTACAATTACATCCAAACGAAGAGAATACAATGATGCCATGATGTAAAAAATGATCTTACAGTCGTATTTTTAAAACGTGACAATTAAATAAGTATTTCAAGTATGGCAGCACTTTTTCCCCCTACTAGAAGTATGGGAAAAATAATAACGGTCACATTTTGTCGAATACTTTCCAAAAATTCAAATGCAATACTGGTACTCCTTTGCAGTGGTATGGCGGCCATTGGGAACTGTCGGCAAAGTATGGCAAGGTGATTTTCGTGAATGGCTACTCGACGATGATTAGCTATGCAAAAATTATTATCCGACGCGTTCGATTAACGCCCACGCGATTGGGCCGCCGGTACCAGCACTATGTCCATCATTTTCCTTTTTACCTTTACGTAATTACACCCCTGAAGAATCGCCATACTGGTACAAATGACCTAATATTTTGTGTCACCATCTTCCGGTCTATTAATTCGACCATATCGAAAAAAATTACCCAATCATGTCAACTAAGAGGAAACATGAATTGGTTGATGCTACAACTATACCAGTGTCAGCTCCGTTTGTATGGGACCTGTGTTTGCTATGCCAAAAGCATTCCAAAGAGCGCCTAATAATTCCGAAGTATGAAGGTTATTTAACAACGGCGAAGAATCTTATAGTTTTTGCAGAACATGGTGAGCTTCCAAGTGCTATTAGAAACTTGAATCAGTTGGACGATGGAAATGGTATTTTACAGACACTTGTAGCCCGTGAAGCAAAATATCACAAACTTAAAATTACAAGAACAAATATGACAGTCAAAAATCCGAAAGACTGTCTCGCGAGAAGAAACAGAAGAGATGCACATCTTGTAAATGTGTTAAAATGGGAATATGATGTACAAAACTGTGTGTATGTGAAGGACAGTGATCGTTAATCACAAGAAGAATTTTTAGTTTTCCTTCCCATTAAATATTATTGCATATTATTATTTTCTTTGAATATCAGTGTATTTTACAATATAATTATATATATATATATATATATATATATATATATATATATATATGTATACTTAATTTGCATATTAAGTTATAATAATATTGTATTATAGATTCTCTTATTTCTCATTCTTGTACCTAATGATTGAAGCGTATCTTACAGTTATCTTAGATGTCCTCATGTCACTGATTTTAAAACGAAAAAGAAAGTGCTAATTGCTTTGAACAAGATGCAATTTATTTGATATATACCAAAAATTAAACTAATTACATTCCCTACTTAAACAGTCATCAAGCCGCTCACTTTACTGAACCCATATAAATTACATTGATGCCATAACTGTGCAATGCTACACTGTTTTGGCACATTTTTCGTAACTGTTTGTTATAAAATAGAAGTCAGGTACACCGTTTGAAAGCTAATTTATTGACAAACAAAAAGTATTTTACGAATTTTCAGCTATATGCAACAGGTTTCGAGATATTTAGCAAAATGTTTGGACAAAAACCAAAATGTAATCAAAAAAAAATGATTATGTTACAATTATTTCTATAATTACAAAGCTGTCAATAATGTCACTTATACCGTTGAAAAGCGCATTTTCTCCTCATTAATGATCACTGTTAATATCGGTTGATATTCTAACAAAAATCCGAGTTATACAGGGAAATTTAAAAGAGTGTTACAAAACTATGGCGGCCATATTGATTACATCATCAACGCCACTAGAGGTCCAGAAAAATTTGTGTCCCGGTCTTTTTTAACGCGTCTATCCATGTACTATCAGAATCCAAAAGAGCGCAGTGGTTGCCAGATGTGAAATATTTTGATAGAATTTTTAGTTAACCGACCCCACTAGTAGTAAACTTGACGGTGCGGGAGCCATAGTAGTTCGAACTAGTTCAAGTCTGCTTCCAACCCTATTTTTTCGGTTCATGGTAAAATCCAAGCCAAGTTTGAAGCTTGTTATAGACTCTGAAGGAATGGTAACGTGCCGTATCTCGGGTTGGAGGTAAAAGTGATAGATTAAGCTTCGTCTTACTGGTCAATTTTCTGAAGCATTTGTATCGAAGAGAGTTAATAAACGCTTCCAATTCGTCACCTCCATACAGCGCAATAAAAAAACATTCTCCAGCATTAGCAATTATATTTGGATCAACGTTCTTTTCGGTGAACAACTCCACAGCCTTCAATAGAGAATCGTCTTTTGCAAAGTTGAAAGAACTTTGGTTTTCCCTATTTTATGTACACAACGCACAAGTTTTCACTCCAAGCTATAGTACAGAACACAGAACTGACGAAGCTACAAAATTTCAATGCGATGAAGCAGAGTGCCCTGTGTCAATATACATCATCATAATCTCGTGGCTATTCTGCGTGTACTCGGCATTTACAGCGTTATAGCTCTTAAAGTATACATTTCACGGAAAAAAGTTTCGGATAAAATTTATAGTTGAATTGAATTGGCATTTACTTGGTGAAAGTTCATATTCATAACTTTATAAAGAAATGAAAAACTAACTTTTCACAGGTTGAAATAAAAATCTATTGAGTAAACGCGTTTCGTCATAACATTGAAACGCGTTTACTCAATAGATTTTTATTCCAACCTATGAAAAGTTAGTTTTCTATTTCTTTATAAAGTTATAAAAATTTATAGTGAATTTTATTACTACAAATTTGATTATTACCATTTTTCATGTATCACCAACCGTTAACTATATATTTAGCAATAAACAAATTGAAAAAAGTTAAGAGCGCTATAAATAAAAATCTATGCATTTTACAGAAAAAAAGTTAAAATTAAAAGTAGTAGAGAATGTTATTGTCTACGAAAATGATCTCCACTATTTTTGTCGTATAATGCACATTTCACGATATATATATATATATATATATATATATATATATATATATATATATATATATATATATATATATATATATATATATATATATATATATATATATATATATATATATATATATATATATATATATATATATATATATATATATATTATATATATATATATATATATATATATATATATATATATATATATATATATATATATATATATATATATATATATATATATATATATATATATATATATTACTCTATGACTGTCCAAGCAGCCTTTGACTAAACCTTTGATAGGCCAAGCGCCAGAGCAAAAAAAAACAGTTCGTAATGCAATCTTCTACAGAATTGATTTGACTATTGGAACATGTTCAGGGGTGCCCCCTGAATATAAATTCACGTTGGCGTCATGCGGGGGTGGTCGCGTTAGCCGCCATCTTGGAAATATATATATATATGTATATATATATATATATATATATATATATATATATATATATATATATATATATATATATATATATATATATATATATATATATATATATATATATATATATATATATATATATATATATATATATATATATATATATATATATATATATATATATATCTATATATATCTATATATATATATATATTATTATATAATTATATATATTCAGGCTGCATTGAACATAATCCTTATGAGGTAATTCAAATGAATAGCAAGCTTTAACGAAATCCTACGAGGGCAGTTCTAGAGTAACGTAAATGGCGGTTGTCGATTGCACAAATTACTATGTTCGAAAGTACCAATCTTATGAACCTTGAAGTATGAGTTTCATAGTGCTGCGTAATGAAATCTCTCAGCGATTTTGCAAATACTGAAAATCGCATATTGACTGAAAATTTTACCATGTGAAACATAATATTAATTATGAAAAACTTATTCGACATTCAACATTGTAGAGCATTCTGGTGAGTTTGTGGCTTCTTGCACCCCCAAGTCGAGTAACACCGTTGAGAATGTTTATGTAGATTAAGTTGATGTAATTTTTGGTATGAACTTTTTTCTTCAAACGCCGCGACTCTTTTAAGTAGAGATTTATGTGGTTCTCGAGGTTTTGCGCACATTGACAGCTTCCGCAGATTGAGATGGAGGGTTGAAATTTGAATCAGGGAATAAATTGATATTAGAGAAATGCTTTTTGGTAGTATGAAGTCTTAAATCGCCCTCTAGTTCAGTCACCAGCGGTCAAAAACTGTAGAACCGTCGAATTTTGAGAATCAACACCGATTTTGATAAAAATTTGGATTCAAGCTCTATTTACCCTCTTCTTCAAAATCTATACTCTGCCGAAATGTGCTTTTTATTTTTTAGGGGTGAAAACTACCACTTATCGCAAAAAATTAAAAAATCGTAGATTTTAGCATGTATTTAGTTAAAATGAAATTCAAATGAATTATTTCTAAATCTATGGATATACTCAAACAAGTTTATGATTAATCAAACATATGCAACCCCATCAAAACATCCTCTGATGATAGTAATTTCTAAAACTAGTTTTAAAGTTATTTATAACTTGAAATAATTGAAAATTGCATCATATCAAATTATTATACTTCATTTAAATGAAATCATTATTTGCCGAAACGCTTCAACCCTTATACCTAAGTCCTTTTCTGAGAATATGAATTATTGAAAAATAATCTCAACGATTTTTTCACAATAAGAAATGATTCAAAAGTGCATCAATATTGAATCGAGAATATTTCATCAGTGATATGAAACTTGTAGAATTTCAAACACAACCTTATAAAAGTCACCCCTTGTGACCAAAAATATAAAAATTGCGGTTTTTTTTGCAGTAATAATGAGAGAAAATGATAAAAATTTATTTGCACAGAATATAGTTTTTCGTTTCCTCGTCGCTCTTTTGGTCTAAAATTGGTGTCCTGTTTAAACAAGTGTCTTCACTGCAGGTTCTGCACATTGCATTGCAAAAGAGGCCTACTACGGTAACCGCACGTAGAACCGCATCCCTTTTTGCAATTACAAAATATCATTTACAAAAGCTCCTCAGGTGCCAGTTCATTTCGATTTTTTATTGGATGTAAAATTCCTTCAATTTTAAAACAACCCCAATCAAAAAAATTAATATTTTTGTTACCTAGCCATATTATGTGCTCATTGAAAGCACCAACTCTTGGTACAAGAGATGACAATCTAACAGCCTTTTTTTTTAGTGGTTAAATTAATAAATGAGTTATATCTGATTTGTTCGAGGTATTCAGACAAGTTTGTTACACGTTTCAATGTAATTGAAGGTAGAGTCTTTAGTGAGTCCACACAAAATTACGCTACAGTATCTATTGGCTTCTCAAATATCTTCAAGCGTTGAAGAACTATTATAAGAAATCTTCGCCTTTTCTCTTACGTTGGAACTTTGTTCTAAAATATCGATAATTTTTTTTTCATCTTTATTGAAGAAGGCAGAAGTTGAGTCATATCCAGTGAAGCTGTGAGAACAAAGTATCAAATCTGCACTATTTGGATATTCAATTTTCTAAATTTTAGAAGAATATACCAGTGAAGCGGAATTTTGCTCTGAAATTAAAAATTTAAGAAGTTGGATTTTCGATTATTACTCCCTCATTTTTCAAACTATAATATTTTTTCAACCTTTCATTTGAAAAGGGTCGACCTCAAAGGGCTAGGATGAGTCACAATTAATACACGAATGCAAACTTTGAACCAAAATATCTCGTTTAATTTTCATGATAAAAAGATCAAAAAAGTTTCAAAATTTTAAGTAAGGAAAATACTATAATTAACATACGAAAAAGTTTTTCAAACATGAACAGTTTTTGATTCATTTGAGAAAAATGCATTTTTTTTCAAAATTATAAAAATGCAATTTGCAATTCAATCAATTATTTTTCATAAACTAAGCATTCTAAACTTGTCAAATCACATGGATCATATAAATAACACTTAATTTGGGATAACTGAAAGTGGGTTACGATTAATTTCATTTAGGGTGGTCATGACAAGAGGGTAAGTGTTAAATTTAAAAAAAAAGAAAAAAATGTGACTTCATTTTTGTTATAAGTCAGTCAATTCTTATACAAAAGACTTTTGTATGAGATCTAAATTTGAAGGGTTTTTCTTGTACTTTAAAAGGGACTTGAGTTTTACCCAAAAATTTCACCATTTTCAAGATATTCAAGATTGAAAGTTTTCAATTTTGGGTTTCCCGAAAAATAACCATTCTTCAACTAGTAATAACTCAGAGGTTGTTGGGTTTACAAAGGTTATTCGAAAACGAGTCTCTTTTCTATATTCTTAGCTACATTTTTGTTTCAGATGATTTTTCCGACAAAATGAAAATTTGTTGAGTTACTCGTTGAAAACTGTTTAAAACATGCGTTTTTCAATGAAAATTGAACAGTTTCAATCGTTAATAACTCGAAAATTATCAACTTTACAAAAAAACTTTATTACACAGAAGTTGCTTAGAATTAGTCATTTCATCAATTTCCGATATTTTTTTGATTAAAATCCTCTTCATCCCCTAAGGCAAAAGCACACTTCAGCTCATTATATATTTTGAAGAAGCTTATAAATACTACCTAAATCCTAACTTTCAAGGAAATCGACTTTGATTCTCAAAATTCCACGGGAAAATGACTGGTGTCTGGACTATTCATTTTTAAATAGACGAATCTCCACAGCTTCTGCAAGTAGAGTTAGATGATTAAAATTAAGTAGGTGAATTGCGTTGATGGTAGGTGCTTTTATATGGTTACAACTGTTTTAATATTGAGATTTTATATTGTTTCATGGGTTTTTATATGTTTATCACTTACCAAATTGATTTAACAATTTGTATGTTACAACGAACAATATGACGAAGCTCTGCTGCATCATTTTATAGCCACACCTGGTATATCGTCGACTATTTAAAAATCTGCATCGATTGTGCTGCCGATACATGGACGACGTGTATTCAAGGAGATATTCGTTTAAAATCTATATAGGTACATTTTCCACCCTTTTTATGCTTAATAATCGTAGTCGATAATTACAACTCGAAGCGTAGTTCGTCATATAACATGACGTCCATGATATTTTGAGCGGATTAATTAAAATTGGTCGGGGCTTAGAAAATTCGAAACAGAGCCGCCTAATGAGGAGTATTTCACTTCGTAATGAGATATGAACGATTGATGATATCGATACCTCGTCCCCGGTATTCGTCCGGTTTAAATAATTAACGAACCGACGGCGTAATAAGTCTGCTAAAATTAGTAAGTCGGAAAAAGATTGAAGATACGGCCCGACAAGTTATCTGGCGACGACAACTCGTTAAATTAATCTGATTGACTTAACCCTCTCGCTCACCTTGTCCTCAGTTGAGGACAACCTACTTTGGATTTTTTCCTATGAAGTACCGCTTGCTCTTACTTCTCTGTCATATTGTCCTCATTTGTGGATATCATATTCTTCCAAATGAATATATATGCTGCCATCTACAAGCTGATGAAAAAAATATTCATGCATTTGAAATATAGGTTTCCGTAGGGTAGCTATGATAGCAGTGTAGCGCTCTACTGTTTACTTTTTTGTTGGCTATATTCGTTAGACCATGTGTTTGAAAACTGTTTGTTTACTTTCAAAATAAGTGTAGACTTGTTCCAAAGCAATTGCGGTAGGTGATTTTTGTGCATATTGTAATCAGCGATTTTTGAAAGTGTGGCGTACTAGTTTGAGGACATTGTGAACTAGAAGTAAAGGCAACATCTGGGTGAATAAAACAGCACTTTTATTTTAATTCTGCAAAAGTTAAATTTTAAACACTTGAGTACTTCGAAAATGGACGCAAAATTTATATAAATATATTTAATAAAATAAACAATGAAACATATTGATATTTTACCATTTTAAAAATATTTCTGAATTTTTTTCCCTCCATCAGCTCATGATGTCCTCAATTGGGGACACTTCATAGTGCCGAAACGGAGCATTTTCAAAATCTGAATTTAACATCAAAAATTTTCTAAAAATCATAAGTTGCATTACAGTAAATTTCAGATTTTTCGCTCCAATAGTTTTAATTCGTGACCGAGAGGGTTAATGCAGCGCAATCTCTTGAATTGTTTCATTGTTTGTAAATATTCGAGTGAATTAAAACAATATTAGAAATTTCTGGTTATAGTTTGTCGTTGCGTACATTATCTATATACAGGTTGTCCTAATTGCCATGGGCCACTATTGCTATCTCGGTAACTATCATAACTACAAGGTTGGTCAAATTAGATAAAATGTGCAGTTTTTGGAGAAAATTGACAATTAGGTTTCAGATTTTGAAAAAAAAAAATTCTATCTTGATCTACGGGGGTTTCTCGAAAAATTAGCTCAAAACAATTTGATCGAATATCTCAAAAAGTATAATTTTTACAAAAAATTTGTAAAAATTTTTTTTTGCATTTTAGACGTTCTTCAAGCTAGTATTTTTTAAGGAAATTTGGTTCGTCTAGTTTTCGAGATATCACATTCAACTTTGTTTTTTAAATACGGACCTGCATTTTTCATTCCAAATTTTAAAATAAATTTTTTTTCTGATTTCAACGATGTATCACATGCCCATATTCGTTGTTCGTATTCAAATGGTAAAAAACTAGTGTTTAACTTTTTTGGCACTTTTTTCATTTTATCATAGGTTTAATCATAGAGCAAAGAGAAACAATTGCTTATAAAAGCCTATGATCCGTAATAAATGTGTCTTGTCAGAGTAAGTTTAAACCAACATGGTAGCGTTTTCCAATGGGAAAAATTAGATTTATTTTTGTATTATGCAAAAGCATTTCGAGGTGCTGAAAGAGCCTTTCAAATGTATCAAAATTTGTACCCCGAAAGGCGCTTACCGAATCGAATAATTTTTACAAGGCTGGAGCGAAATTTGCTACAATATGGATCATTTAATAATCCTTCAGAACGGGGAACAATTGTAACGGCAGAGAATGGGGAAGATGAAATAAATGCATTAGGTTTGTATCATCCACTTTGAATTTTGGAAAAGGTAATTTTAAAAATGAGGAAGTTTTAAGGTTTATTACATAACCGTTAATTTAATTAAATGCTAAAAAGTTTGAATGTTTAAAAACTTAATAAACAGTTTCAGTCATTACACGCTGCAACAGTCTGTTTATGTTATTAAAATAAGCAATTGTTTTATTGGTAGTCTAAGATGTTCTCATTTTTACCCTGAGGCGAAGCTAAAGGGGTTATAGTCTCACGACAAAAAGTTGGTATCTGGTCCGATTTTAAAAATTCCAACGGATATCGATAAAATACATATGATTTCATTAGGGAATTTCAATTCCCAATTTTTCCCAACGAAGAATAAAAAATTATAGCGTTTTTTAGATAGGCATTGCGACATGCGCATGCGCCAAGGTCGATATGAACGAAGCCCTACAAAACATGCGTCGAAGTGCTCTGTGTGCCACGGTAACCAAGCGACGTTGATAGCTTCAGCTTGATTCTGCCGTCTGTGTCTGCTTCCCATCTTATCAATTTGGTAAAATCGACTTTCATTGTTATTTAATTTATATAATACATTCAAAAATATTGACGATATGCTCATGCGCCGAGGGTTTTATCATTCCTAGTGCTACGCAGTAGGGTGTCCTTCATTTTTTTCTAAACACAATAAGTACAACTTAAATTTTGTTTGTTTATCAATAAAATGCAAACAAAAATGAACATGTGATACATCGTTAAAATCAGAAAAAAAAAAGTTTTTCAAGAAATGGAATAAAAAATACAGGTCTGTATTTAAAAAAAGTAAGTTGATGGTAATATCTCGAAAACTAGACGAACTAAATTTCCTTAAAAAATACCAAATTGAAGAACGTCCAAAATGCATAAATTTTTTTCTTATACTAATTTTTTGTAAAAATTACACTTTTTGAGATATTCCATCAAATAGTTTTGTGCAATTTTTCTGAAAAACCCCCGTAGCTCGAGATAGAATTTTTTTTTCAAATATGAAACTAGATTTTCAATGTCCTCCAAAATCTGCACATTTTGTCTAATTTGACCTACCTTGTAGTTCTATAATTACAGAGATACCAATAGTGGCGCATGGCAATTAGGACACCCTGTATACAATTTTTCATTTTATGCACATTGCAACATTGTAATCTCTCTTGACAGCACTGCGAAAGCATCAAAAACATAATCTATAATTTTCGGCGTCGTAGAAATTAAAATGAGACCGTAGGAACAACTGTTTAGCTCAATATTATTATTATTCTTATTATTTATTTGAATGAGGGCAGAGGATAATGTCCTATAATTGCCCCTTATTAACATTAAAAATAATAGCTTTTACCTATGATAAAAAATTAAAAACAACGTTATAAGGAGAGTACCAAAAAGACCAAAAAAAAGAAAACTTAAACTCTACTAAAAAAATTATATATAAAAAACAATAATTCAAAAACTGATAAATTTTCGAGAGCGGGTCTGTCTATATATTGTCATGTGGTGATTGTAACCAAACGTATACCGGTAAAAACTTCGTACTTGGTAATTGTACCGACCGCATGACATTTTTATATTTTAAACTCCTCTTCAGCACTACTTCCACAGTCTGAATTTTATTATACGTAATTATATTGTCTCTTTTCGGCTATAAAACCAGCGGAGCATTTCTTGTTCTCGGGGCATACCTATCTGCATCAGTTAATACTGGCGGAAGTATCCACCACGTGGCCCAACCCGTTCCTCCAGTCTACGTACACGAAGTACTCCGCAACTAACTCTGAATTATTCGGTTTGTTCGATACGACTATTATAAATAACAACCATTTCTTATGGAGATCCGTCCGGTGGCGTACGAGATGCATCATTTCACGCATCATTGACTTGATGGGCCATTGAAGTAGGGAAATGTGCATTTTATCTAATTGAAAGAGTGCCGATGCGATTGCCAGATGCTTACTTCGAGATAGTCGGGTAGTTCCATCAACACACTTTTAAGTAAATTTTTACCTCACCATCTCAGATTTCGGTGAAATTTGGAACACTCATTGTGGATGCTGAAACTGAGAAAAATGCCAAAATTCGAATTTTTACCTCGAACCGTTTCCAAAATATGGCTGTGTAAACTTTCAAAATTTCGGGCAAAAACCGAAAACTTACTTTTTTGAAATTGCTCTTGGAGCTGCCCTAGTTCAGCTAGAGAGCTGGAAGAGGTGTCATTTTGCAGAATTCTTTATGTTCTTTCCAGTGTATGCCATATGTTATAAGAAAAAAGTTTTTGTCAACATGCAAATTCATATTTTGCCTTAATATTTTTCCAAAAAGTACATAATATGAAATTTTCAAAATAATTTTACAAATAATTAGTACTATTGTCAATCACCTGGCCATATAAAAGTGGGGTGGTAACGGCTTCATATTTAAAAAAAAGTTTACTTGGCACTTGTTTTTCTTTAATAGGCCGTTTTGACCAAATTATGATAACCTATCTACCTTTAAGAATTATATATTTTAAAAACAATTGGCATTTCATACCATTTAACACTGACATGAATAGATAATTCAAAAATCGAAATACTTTCAACAATAAGATATGAAAAAGTGTAAATATCAGTAACTTACTGTTAATCACCTGGCAAAATTAAAATATCCAGGATGTTGATGTGTTTAATTGTTGAAAGAAATTAATGACATGATGCTCTTTTTTATTATAAAAGCTAGCCTGTATAGCTGAATTTCAGTTAAATTCAGCTATACAGGCTAGCTTTTATAATTAAAAACGAGCATCATGTCATTAATTTCTTTCAACAATGAAACTCATCATCATCCCGGATATTTTTTGCCAGGTGATTAACAGTAGGTTACTGATATTTACAGTTTTTCATATCTTATGTTGAATATTTTATTCTGTAGTTCGTTTAAGTATTTTAATTTTTGAATTATCTATTTATATTAGTGTCAAATGGTATAAAATGCCAATTTTTTTAAAAATATATAATTCTTAAATGTAGATAGGTATTATAATTTTGTCAAATCGGCCTATTAAAGAAAAACAAGTGCCAAGTAAACTTTCTTTTAACAACGAAGCCCTTACCACCTCAGCTCTCTAGCTCAACTAGAACAGCTCCTAGAGCAATTTTAAAAGAGTAAGTTTTCGGTTTTCGGCCGAAATTTTGAAAGTTTACTCAGCCATATTTTGGAAACGGTTGAAATTTGATAGTTTTTTCTTAGTTCCAGCGTCCGCAATGAGTGTTCCAAATTTCATCGAAATCTAAAATGGTGAGGAAAATTGGGTGTGTTGATTTGACATGGAATTACCCAGTCGTCCATTTCGATATTTTTTTAGTGGTAATCGATTTCGTCGATAATTTTTGGAGCGAAGTTCATTTTACGCAGCTTGCGGTAGGAGTTAGCTGGCAGAATTCGTCATGTGCTCAATTCGAAGGGGATCAGTTGAGGTGTCGAAAATCTAGAAAAATATGACATTTCTGACATATAAATTCTTGACTACCAAAAGACACTTACACAATATCAACTCAATTTACACTAAAAAAACTCGACGCTTAATCTCGATTTGGAGGGGCTGTAGATGGGCGTAGAACCACGAAAAATCATGGAATGTCTACATACAAAGAAGTTAATTAACAAAAAGGATTTCCCTAACACCAACCAATCACATACAGCCCTTTTACTCAATTTGTAGGAGTTTTTATGTCTGTAAGACTTTATGTTCTTCAAAATCAATAAGTGCAACAGTTTTTTTTTAGAAAGTTAAAAAAATAATCGGTAGACTTTTCCTCTCGATTATCTTTGAACCCATCGTTTATTGTTTATCCAGTACTGTTAATGTTTTTGTAGTAGTATTATTTGTCGATTTCATCGATGATTATGTGCTTTCAGATGGCCCAGAAAATAAGGATGACGAAAATAAGACTGACGAAATCAACGATGTGCCAAGAAGGAAGAAGGTATCGAGCGTGTCCATCAATCTACCGGCGGCTGGACTGGGCAGCAGACCCGCCTCCATCGTCAGCACCAGCACGGTGGACGAGGGCGGTTTCAACGAGCCGTTGCCGAAGGTCGAAGCCAAGCTGAAGCCGCACGAAGAGTCACTCTACGATTTTCCGCTGGAAGAAGATAAGCCGCTGCGCTACTCGGACTACGACGACGAGGAGGAGGACGGCTACAAGAAGCCGGAGGACGTGACGGACGTGGCGCCGAGGTCGCCGTCCAGGATCTGCCGGCTGAGTCAGGAGGAGATTGAAGCTTTGTACGCGGTGCCGCACAAGCCCAACAGTGTGATGCAGCAGAAATCCGTCACGTCGACTGATTCCGATACGTCGCAGGTAGGTTAACCGTCGATTATCGTCTGACGCTGATGTCTTTCTCAGATGTCGTTATTCGCTAATTGTACCTGTTATAGACATCTATTGTATGTTGTATGAATGGCAGTCAGATCTTTTGTCATATTCGTTTATATTTTATTCTCTGAAAGCTTCTATTTGGGTAATCAATACCTCTTGGACATGACTTGAGTTGCACCATACTTCCAATCCATAGGTCATTCGAGTATGAGACAGTGCATAATATGTCTTATATATAGATTATTATTATTATTAATATACAAGTACGCTACTCGTTAGTTATACATGTTAGACCAGTACCCATAACCATAAAGTCTGTGTTGTGTCAATACAGAAAAGTCGATAATCGTCGTTTGTCGGTTTATTACTGATTATCATAAATCGATAATCCTTAGATGTCGATAATCGTTAGATGTACTTAATCGAAAAACAGCCATAAGATAATAAATATTAATTGTTCCCACATGAAACATATATATACATATATATATATATATATATATATATATATAAATATATATATATATATATATATATATATATATTTATAGATATATATATATATATATATATATATATATATATATATATATTATATATTTATATATGTATGTATACATAGATATATCTGTATATATATATATATATATATATATATATAATATATTTATAGATATATATATATATATATATATATATATATATATATATATATATATATATATATATATATATATATATATATATATTATCTTAAGATAATTATTAGCAAGAACAGGCATGTTGAATCTCAAAAAACTCGATTTTATTAAATAGTTGACGTTTTTTTGAACATAGTTTTGATAAAGCTACGAATGTCGTGGCGAAACGTCAACTTTTTAATAAAATCGAGTTTTTTGAGATTCAACAAGCCTGTTATTGCTAGTAATTATCGAAAGATTAGAAATAGTTCACAGGCAACAACAATTTGAATGAATATATATATATATATATATATATATATATATATATATATATATATATATATATATATATATATATATATATATATATATATACATATACAGGGTCACTCACGGTGGATGGTAGGTTAGACGTTTACGGAGAACGGGACATGGGATTATTCTGAAAATTTGGTTTCATGGGTAATTGAATTTGCTCTATCGATCTAAAATAATAGTGGCGCTGCGGCGTTGCCGCTTATACTAAAAAGTAGCAGCAACTGTGAAATTTCAAATGAGACACCTTATATATTATTCCATTTTTTGCTTCTCTACCATTTTCCAATTGTTTTTGTATGATACTTCCCTATACATATCTCCAGAGGTTTTCTAGAAATTAAATGGTTTCCTTATTTTTTAGTGCAAAACATAGCTTCAACTAAATCTTCATTACTAATGTATTTAGATTCGTAGGACGCTGAAATTTTAGGCGTAGTTTACCAAGTTCCGACTTATTCGTAATATTCAAAGGAATTTGTTCTCCATTATACAGGGTCCTTCAAAATTTGCGATTTTAAAGATAAATACATAAATGGTAAAAAGTGCATTTTTTCAAATGTAATACACTGTATATTATTGAATATCTCGAAAGAAAATTGAAATTTCTTTCAAATGATGTATCATGTTCCTATACCTTAGAAGTCAGGTTTCCGAAATAAAAGCAAGTTTCTATAAAAATCATATTATTTTGTCATATTTTGTATTAGGTAGCTATGAAATGTCAAGAAAGATGTCATTATGAAAATTTTACAATTAGTGCATCAACAATAAAACGTTCGCGCGTTCATCAACGAAAATTTGATTTGAAAACAATCAAAATGGAATGCAATAACTATTCTCATGAAGTTTTGATGGAGTTATTTATTGTACATGGTCAATTTGACCAAATAATAGCAAGAACATGCAGAAGATTCAATGGAATGTATACCTATTGACAATCAATAAACGAGAGAAAATTTGTACGTTTACAAAATAATTTTATCACTTATGGGTCAACACTGAAAGCGAAACAAAATTTACCTAAACCTGTTACTTTACGTAACGCAAATTGTTTTTTATTAGTTTAGTAAATTTCGTTTCGCTTTCAGTATTGAGCCATAAGTGATAAAATTATTTTGTAAACGTACAAATTTTCTCTCGTTTATTGGTTGTCAATAGGTATACATTTCATTGAATCTTCTGCATGTTCTTGCTATTATTTGGTCACATTGACCATGTACAATAAATAACTTCATCAAAACTTCATGAGAATAATTATTGCCTTCCATTTTGATTGTTTGCAAATCAAATTTTCGTTAATGAACGCACATTTATTGAAATTTATTTTCGCTATTCTCGACATGATATTTGCAGTCTGTGTTTATCATTAGCAGTTATGCTACCTACGTTCAGGTACTCGAACGTGGATATATATTATAGCTTATGTCTTTAATCGTCATAGCCTTGATTGACTAATAACAGTAATCGACCGATACTAATAATCGCAGATCCGCTTAATCGGTCAATAATTTGTGGATGCCGATAAGTCTTCTTATAAATTAGAATTTCAACTAGTTACTGAAGACGAGTCGTGCAATAAATTGTGAGTAATTTATATTTTCTTTTTTCTTGTTATTAGAAATGAAATGTTCGAAGATTTTTCTGCACATTAATTCAATAGAGATGCTATATAAGTATGCGATATCAAAATACTGACTAGGAACAAATGCGTAACAATATTTAAAAACTCGTGATCAGTAGAGCATCGTCACTAAGGGTATGCGCACAACGCGCCTGGATGGTCGTTGGTAGCCTAGATGGTAGAGTTAAAAACCGCTAGATATACGCACGTCGCGCCGGTAGATTGTAGCTGGTCATACGGAAATCAACCCGCGTAGTGTGCAGATGTGTGGTTGAAATGAATTATTTAACACGTAGAGTGCCATGGTGGGCAAACGGTGTCCACCATTTGAATGTTGTCCACCAGACCTTTTCATTGATTTGGCCGCGGTTGGCAACGTTTATCCACCGTAGCCATACAAACTCTAGGAAGGAGGGTTTAGAATGCATTCAGCAATGTTCTCGTTATGTTGGTTTTTGCGCTGGTGGTCAAGGTGTTCCACGAGATTGAGAATACATATTTGTTACTCATATTTGATGCTTTTTTTAAAATTACAATAGTTATATTACATGAATAGAGAGAAAACTAGAATAATTTGAAAGAACCGTTTATTTGATTGATTGTTTTAACACTCATATCATTGGAAAAGATTAATTTTTTTCACATTTGAATTTTTTTTTCGCTCAAGCCACACACTGATATTTCTTTTATTTGTTTGTTTTATTTTTTGCCTCATCTTCTATAATTTTATCAATATTGGTTGGAATATCTGAATTATTTGACCTAGATGATTGTCCTGCTCTATTTTTGTATCTTTCAATGTAGATGACCCCGGCTTTTCTGGATCAATTGTTTGAAATGAAAATTCATAAGTTTAATTTTTTTCATACGTTTTATATACACATCAAGATCATCGGATGAATCTGAATTACTTTCTAGTTCATACTCGGACACATCAGGTGAATATGGTTCGTCGAATGAAAAGCACTCCCACATCTTCATGAGGCTTTTTTATTGATCTTCATAGGACATTTTCGAAGATTGCGAACTAAGTCACTTGAGTAAAAGCACAATCACTAACGACAGCGTTATCATAAGCTTACTGCAGTGCTATCTAATACTTCACAATTATATATCTTACCGAATGAACGTGTTGAGACGTGAATTATCTTGGCGTCCGCGCATGTCCACTACGGTCTTAAAGTCGTTGTGACCTGTTGTGGCCGTGGTGGACAAACGTTGTCCACCATGCTTATATGTTTTTTTCTTAAAGAAAATGAAGTTTTCATTTTAAAATGTAAGCTTTTCTGACTTTAGTAGTCTTTAAGTAGTGATAGTGATGATTTTTATTTATTAGAAAACAATGCTACGAAGTGGTTCTTACAACAGAAAGCTGAAAAAAGATTTAGGTTACATCCTATTAATCAAAAGACAAAAATTTGGAGAATTTCATCATTTATTCAAAGAGCTGTGTGATTATCCCGATCGTTTCTTCTCGTATTTGAGAATGAAGCGTAAAATTTGCCACCCGATATAAACAACATCAACATTCTTTCAAATTAAATAAAGAAATTTCAAATTTTGCGGAACACTTTCTAGATTCAAGTAACTATTTTCCAGGCATATAATAATATAAACATTTCACATACAGCTCCGAAAAGTAAGAAACCAAATATTTTAGAGTACCTACATAGAAATATAATAAAAATAACCCAGTCAATTCGTTAAATGATCAAACAGATGTACGGAATTCTCCAATATTTGACCCCTTCTAGAATAAATTTATGTTGTAAGGAAGCTCTTGCTTTATATGCCTACTTTGACCGACACTGTACAATGCAAAAATAATCATCGGGTTGAAAAAATAATCAATGCAAAAATAATCATCGGTTCGTAGTACTACGAACCTGCTGTCGCAAACAATTTAATAACAATCGTGATTCAAAAATCAAAGTAAAGTGTTTCTCATTTATATTTAAAAAATGTATTATCACAAAGTAACGGACAAATCCATCCAATATTTAGTATTTCAGTTCTAAATACGAAAATAATCTAAAATTTCTAATTAAGATCTACATTCATTTCTGCGGTAACACCATCCCATATCCATTTCGCACGCTGGTCGCTGGTAGCTGGTAGAATGTAAAATGTTGTTCTTCCAGCGACTAGCGACATATCCCGCTAGCATACAATCGACCGGACCTGCGCGCACGTACCGGTACCCCGTAAGAAACTACGAAGAATATGCTTGCAGCCAGGCGACCAGCTAGGCTACCATCCAGTTGTGTTGTGCGGATACCCTCAGGTCGTAATGTTCGCGAAGTGCATTGCATCGAGATGCAATTCGAAAGAAATAAATTATAGTTTTAAAGTACTGAAAAATTCTCTTGAACAGCAAACTGAACTAAAGAGAAGTATTTTTGAAAGTTAAAAAAATTGAACGCGCTTGCAGTTCCGAGTGTTTCAATTCGGTTCATAGGAAGCGATCAATAATTCAGTCGGAAAAAATGTAGAATGATATTTACAAATGCGTGGTTGTTATGATCTTGTTCTAGTTCTTGAACTTCTAGAGCAATAATTATTAAAATAAACACGAGCGAGTTTCACGTCTTGATTAATATTAATGTTCAATCCGATAGCTTAATAAGTCATGGAAAAAGTTCGCTTCTTATCGAAGCGGAAACAGTTTACGAATGTTTAATACGGGGAACAATAAATTAGTGATTCAAAAGTGGTAGTACATCTGTTTACAAACTTCGACCTGATAATTACAGAAAGTTTTTTGTTGGTTGAATTTTTGATTAAACGATAAGAAAAGTATATTCAGATGTAGGATTGTTACGATGTGATCGCTCAATCAATTATGGAATACATCAATCGGAAATTATGGAATCGCTATTGAACAATGAACGAATGCCGTTCGTCGTTATGTACAAGGTACTTCAAACCTAACTTCACGATTTGAAATTTAGAAAGTATATGAAAAGTTGAGTATATTTATATTTTGAAACTCATAATAAAATGTGCGTTTCTCGAAAATGTTCACAACTATGGACGAAAAATGATGTTTACCAAATTATATCTTCAATTCTTCGATATATATGGTGAAGTTTCTGTGAAATATCTCGCCTAACATTCGCTCTAAATTGTTCCAAGCATTGCGGCTTGTTTAAATGAAACTTTCCTTTCAGGAAACCCCAAAGAACATAATCTTGGAGCAGTGAGATCTGAAGATCTTGGGGTCCATCTCAAGTCCCCGTTTCTCAAAATAAGTCGATTTGGGAAATTTGTCTTCAAAAGAGCAATTGTGGCTCTGGTAGTATGGGCAGTGGCACAGTCTTGTTGGAAGCAGTAGTGTAGATCTTCTTCTTGTCGTGATAAAAAAAATTTATCTAGCATATTCCTGTATCGATCTGCCGATAGTGTGGGACCAACTGCATCTTGGCAAAAAGTTCCCGATTATTCTTTGCTCTTAAATTGCACACTATAACTTAAATTCTCGATGTGGGGAGGCGTGCATTTTATAGTATTGTTGAAATCGGTTGTTTCAAGTATTGCCCCTTGTAAATAAATTCCTCCTTTCAGGCTATCCCAAAGGATATAATATTGGAGCAATGAGAACTGGAGGTCTTGAGGCTCCGTTTCTCTAAATTAATCGATTTGGGAAATGTGTCTTCAAAAAAAGCAATTGTGGTCCAAGCAGTATGGGCAGTGGCACCGTCTTGTTGAAACCAGTAGTGTAGATTTTTTTCTTGTGATATAAAAAAGGTTTTCATTATTTTCCTGTATCGATCTCCATTTGCCGATAGTGTGAGATAAATTAATCTTGTCGATGTGGGGAGGCATGTAGTGAATTAATTGTGCATGTGTGTACTTGCATATCACGAATTTCGCTAGTTTACAAAACCATTTTGTCTGCAAGATTTGATATAGCTCGGCTATATTCTAGAGGCGCATTAACGTCTTATGTCGTTGCACCAAGTTGATTTTATACTATTGTTCAGATCTTGTTTAAAAACGCTTTGCAATAATCGTAGTTTGATCCTGAGCAGCAAAAAACGTTTTCGGGTTGAGGTTGTTGGTGCTTCATGAACGTTGAACATGAATTCATTGTGAACAATATATAGGAAATTACGCTTTTTGGGTGGTGCATGGAGCTAAAAAAAACCGTTGTAAATTCGCACGTGGATTGAGTTGATGCTAAGGATGTGTTTTCTGACGATATAAACGTTTTACTCTAATCGCCGCCATTTTGATTTAGAAATTTCTTGTTTTTTCGTGGTTTTTCAGGTTTACGCACCTCTACATATAAAAGTCCGTTCAAGTTAGCACGAAAAATAGGGGTTCCCTTGCATAAATTCCCAGGAAGCTTAAAATTTACATGAACGTTAGGGATATCATTATTATGATATTGGAAAAAGTCCCTATCGACCCCATGTGTGAAAAAAAAATTTATTCAATGTCAAAGTTCGTAAAAATGCGTTTTTTGGATTTTTTAGCGATTAAAAATAGCTCAGACAAAAATTGTAGTTCCAGCAATTATCCACAAAAATTGTACTTGCTCTTTTTTCCCTAAGTTCCATTATTTCTGAGAAAAAACGATTCTAAAATTGACTAAAGTTGTATTCCTATGCACACGTTTCCAAGCCAATTATGAGGTAGTGTGACACGTTTTTTTAACGTTGTTTCCCCTCTTGTTGTTGTTTCCTTCTCGTTCAATTTCTTCTTCTTCTTTTCTCTAATTTCTTTTTCTTCTTCTTTTTCTTGAGTTGACGTAAATTGTTCAAATAGCGATACTTTTAGACCAAAATATTAGCAATTACCACCTGTTTTCGCTATCAGAGAACTGCCACGTAGACAATTGCTCAAGGCAGACTAATAGTTTTACTTATCTTATGCGTCCAATGATGTACATAGGCAGCTTAGTCCTGCATGTTATGGGAAATAAAAATTTAGTAAATTTTGAAATCGTTCTTTCGAAGAAATAATGAGTCTTAGTGGAAAAATTGTAAGGACAATTTTTGTAGATAATTGCACGATCTATAATTTTGTCTAAGCTTATCATAAAACTAACCGTTGCACTAAAAAATCCAGAAAACCCATTCGAACTTTGACCTTGAATAAAATTAGTAGCACACATGAGATCGATGAGGACAGATTGAGTTAAGAACTGAATTCAGTTCTTAACTCAATCTGTCCGATGATGGTCTAGTGACCGAAATTGCAATCGCAGTGTTATATTTTTGTGATAATAAACGTAGTTATTTCAAATTTAGTTTTTGTTCATCATGTTAAATTATCACGGAGTAACGACGGATTCCATCAACTAATTAAATTACAATTTAACGATCAGCAGGTAACAAACCGAGAAAATAATTCTAACATCCATGTTTGAGTTTCTATGTAATATGTATTCCGTTAGTTCTTGACAATGCTGTCAAAGACGAAACTTGTACAATAAAGTTTATAATTTCTTATTTAATTTATTAAATATGAACTACCACATAGTTGATTAATCTTCTACCTAGTATACATATATACAAGGGCGCACCCAGGATTGAGTTTCGGGGGGGGGCTGAATCAAAATTTACCTCCTTAAATTTAAATAGAAAACGCACATCCCGTATCCGGTAAATCATAATAGATCTTATGGTTAACCGATAGTGACCAGTAGGCTCATTTTATAGTAGTAGATGAGCTCATTTCACAATTATTATCTTAGTAATCTCAATTCTTTTGTTACTACAATAAATCTCGGGGGGGGCTGCAGCCCCATGGCTCCCCCCCTGGGTGCGCCACTGTGTATATATATATATATATATATATATATATATATATATATATATATATATATATATATATATATATATATCTATATATATATATATATTATATATATATATATATATATATATATATATCTATATATAATCTATATATATATATATATAAATATATAAATATATATATATATATATATATATTGTAACGTTTCAACCCCTATAAAAATTCTATAATGGATTTAAAATGAAACTTGTCACAATATGTTGCCAGCTAGCTCTAAGTGGGGGATCTAAACTTCCGAAATCAAGCTACTTAAACTAATAGTGAACCAAAAGATAGAATTAGGGCGCCATGATAACTTTGTCTGTACTAATACACTCTCAATAAAACTCTAATTTAACCAAAAGAATATATTGACTCTAATTGACAAACAAACAAATAACTAAGTGCACTTATCTAAACGCGACAGCTGTCGGTGGTGGCTTCCTCAAGTCTGGCCAATTTTTGGGATTGCTCGGTGTCTCAATTTAATGTTTCAGCTCTCCCCTTGCTCGGTATCTTCGGTAGCTTAATTAGAAAGGTTCAGCTCTTCCCTTGCTCGGTATCTGATTTGAGATATTCCAGCTCTTCCCTTGCTAGGTATCTTCGGTATCTTTATTTGAAAATACAGCTCTCGACTTAAAGATCTCAAGTGAACTCTCACGTAAAGTCTCTACGTAAAGTCTCGACGTAAAGCTCTCAACGTTAAGGGGTCCCTGTTAAACATTAGTTCGTAAGTACAGGTCAAAGTATCTTGGATTGCCGACCACCATTGCCATTATCACGAACGCGTACGATTTTCCGGGGTTCTACAATAATTACTAGTTACAAGTATTGTACTCAAAATCACGAGGTGGAAGAAAACTCTATCAAACATAAATTATTCGGTTCGTAATATGGCTAAGGATGGCGGCACTACTTTTAGATAGAGTATTTTATTCCGTTGACGAATATTTTACAGAAGTATTAATGTGATTTTGTGATGTTCTTTTGTTAGTATTTGTAATGATATGTATACTATTTCATTGTAAATACCTGTATAGTGTCACATTAGTATGTGCAATTTTTCTGTTGACACTTTCCCATATTACTTTTATGTAATCAGAGGAAATAAAACTTATTATTATTATTATTATTATTATAAAACGCAAAGGACGCTCTCCCATGTGGAGACGTCTTAATACCCATCCTACAGCGATGTTTTACAACTAATTAAATGAAATTTATGGGAAGAAATACCATACAAAATGAATCGGAAGGTTGATACATTTCCACAACTTATAATTAAAATGAAATTCGAAAGATTTACTCACGTAATCTGTTGACCCCTTGACTAGTTCACTAGCCAAATACCAAATCGAACGGTTCAAAAAACCGTTACAATATATATATATATATATATATATATATATATATATATATATATATATATATATATATATATATATATCTTAAACAATTATTACCAAATAAAATTGAAAATATACCACATATAGTCATTAATAATGAAATAGTTAGATATAACTATCATATTTCTCAGAGATTCAATGCATATTTTGTAGATAGTGTAAAACAAATTGTGGACACAATTGTTCCGATTCACGACCATGATTATGTAATTAAATTTATTCCGTCAGTACTAAGCATGAATAGGTTCAAACAAGTAGACATGGCATACTTAAAGAATATTGTGAAAAGTTTGAAAAATACAGGCAGTTGTGAGGATGAAATAACAGTCAAGATACTGAAAGATGCGTTTGAGGTTTTTGGGAATAGATTTTTAGATATAGTAAACACGTCACTGGCGTATGGAAATTTTCCAAATGATTGGAAATGCTCTTTAATAATACCGGTACCAAAAATTTTGTAATACTGTTAAACTAGAAGAATTTAGACCCATAAATTTAGTGCCACCGTATGAAAAAGTTTTAGAATTAGTGGTTTAAAAAAACAGATTGGGGATTTATGCGAAACTTTCAGTGTTATTACTGAGTTACAATCGGGTTTCAAGAGAAATTGCTTCATGCGAGACAGCACTCTTGAGCGTATGTGAGGAATGGTATAAAGCCATAGATAGAGGGGAAATAGTAATTGTAGTTTTGTTGGATTTCAAAAGAGCTTTTTCGAAACCTTATGTAGATCATTGCTATTAAAAAAATTAAAATAAAATTGGTTTTTAAGGGGGTGGTCAATAAAATGGTTCAATTCTTATTCTAGATTCACGATCACAAAAAGTTAAGTTCAACGGGTGTTGTTTCGGGATAGCATTGGAGTGGACTTTGGAGTACCTCAGGGAACTGTCCTGGGCCCATTGCTGTTTTCCCTTATATATAAACGATATCGTTTCTCATGTAAAAAAATGTTCTATAAAGCTATTTGCTTGATGATACTATGCTTTATATAAGTTGGTAGGGATATCAAAAACCTATCAGAAAGTATCAATCAAGATCTTTCATCAGTAAACGAATGGCTATGTGATAACAGTTTATCCTTAAATGTAAAAAAATCCTAAGTTTATAATTTTGGGCACGGGGAAGACATTAAACAACACAGTAAATGAAAATATAACTATTGAAATTGATAACCAGGAAATTGAAAAGAGTAAAAACAGTCAAATATTTAGGTGTTATGTTGGATGAAAAATTGAATTTCAACGAACATGTTGATTTGACTTCTTCTAAAATCTCAAAGAAAGTAAATTTTTTTGAAAAGAATTGGAGGAAATCTGACAACATACGTAAAGTTGTTGCTATACAAATCAAGAATTAGGCCACACTTTGTATATTGCTCCACGTAGTTATTCGGACTGAGCAAAGAAAAAAAATCAACAGTTACAAAAACTGCAGAATAGGGCCATGCGAGTAATTTTGAAATGTAATAGATATACTCCAATAAAAACTATGTTGAATACTCTAGAGCTGATGTCTGTTAGGCAGAGAATAGTCTTCGCCACTTATATATTCATTTATAATGTTAAAAACCGACTGTTTCAAATTAATGTGACAAAAAATATAACTTGTGTCAGTGACGTGCACGGCTACGACACTAGGAAATGCTAATTGCTTTTACATGCAGGTTTGTCGGCTTGCTAAATCCAGAAATAGTATATTTTATGAGGGATTCAATAGATTTAATAAATTGCCTAGTGATATAAAAAGTAGTACTAGTTTTAATGTTTTAAGCGGAAGGTAGCAATGTTTGGTTTAAGTAATAAGGAAAGTTAAGCCGAAATGTCTAAGCTTCCTAGCAAATGTAGATTTATGGAATAGCCTATGCTTAAATAAACGAAAATCTTATTATTAATTTTATTATATATATATATTTTTATATATATATATATATATATATATAAATATATTTATCTATATATATATATATTCACCCCCACAGAGTGTATTGATTTAGCGGATTGAATTTTGATACGCAAAGATTTCATGTGTTAATCTACACTTGCTGCATTCGAATCGCATCTAGACCTTCTTTGCACTAGGAGATGTATTTCTTTATTTAATTCTCACTTCTCGTATCTTCTCCAGACACTACTCTGCTTTTTGTGGATTTAATTTTGTACATCAAAACAAAATTGAATAGTACCAATAGATCAGATCAACCGCCTTGAAGATGGTACTGATATTAAATTCTAATTTTTCATCACACAGGTCACCGTGATCCCCCAGAACAAATCCATCGATTCCGACGTCATGTACAACACCACAGTATCGATGAGTTCCGTGGTAGCGTCGTTCGATTCGCGCGACGAAGACGACTGCGATAAGACTTCGACGGGCGTCAAATCCGAGCCCTTTATCTTGATCAGGGAGGCGTTGCACGACGACGACAGGGGTGGCACCATTACGCCGGACCTGCAGAAGTGCGAGGCCAACATACTGGACCTGAACGACGTAGAGTACGCAGACGCGAGCGACAACGACGACAGTTTCAACGATAAGAAGACGGCGGAGCCGGACGCCATGACGCCAGACGAGGCGGAAAATTTGCTCAGTACGAAGTACGTGAAACTTTCTATTTTGATCATGAGAGTTTATGTTATTTATTCATGAAATTTTTATGTGTGAAATTGAAGTACCTGAACGAATGCGTTATTTTTGTTGTTGAAAAATCTGGTTTTAACCGAAAATATATTTATATAGGCACGTAAATCACAGTTAAATGTTTTTTTCGAAGGTATTATAGGCATTGTGATGTGGATATATTAACTACCAAAAAAAATGAACCGTATTCTTGGTCAAACCAAAATGAGAAAAAACATCCAACATTCTGATGTCATATAACGCCATCTTACAAAATTTTAAATTAACAGTTGATTATCATCGGCAATATAGATACCATACAAATTAACGAGATGGCGTTATATGAAATTATCATCATGAGAGCGGACAGGAGGCTAACATCAAAAGCTTCAAGTAAAAAAAATGCTCGAATCGAAGTGTAACAAAAATTTAGGGAAAAATTGACAACAACTGTCAAATCGATTGGTTCCAAACATTGTAGATTATAGACTGACAACACAGAATGTAAAAATATCCAAATACATATACAAAATATAGAGAACAAATACAACAACTGTCAACAACTGGTCTTAATCATTCCAGATCATAGATCGAGCGAATTGATTTTATTTCCTCCGAAATTTTGCAATTTTCTCTCATCTAAAGACGAGCTCATCAACAAAGTATTCCCAGATATCATTAACATCATAATCACAAAAATAACGAATGGTTACGTGAGCGAGCAATTTTAGCAGCTAATAATAAAGATGTAGATGACTTAAACTTTGTAATTCAGAATCAAAATCGTTGGAATTCTGCATTCATTCAAATCTATTGACTGTGTAACAAACGAAGACGAAGCCATCAACTATCCAACTGAACCGAACTATCCTTGAATGTGCCTGGCTTACCACTGCACAATTTACAACTAAACGTTGGCTCGGTAGTCATGCTTAGAAATCTAAACCAAACAAAACTATGCAATGGAATGCGTTTGGTTATAAACAAACTGATCATCAATGTGATTCTGAGGATTCAGATGATCCCAACCGATATGCTCTTTGAGTTTAAACGAATTGAATTTCCGATTCGTCTTGCATTCACCATGAAGATTAACAAATGACAAAGCCAATGGTTGAGTGTTTGTGGTCTGAATTTAGAAAATGCATGTTTTTCTCATGGTCAATTGTACGTGGCATGTTCACGTGTCGGCAAACCATTCTCTTTATTTGTGCTTGCACCTGATAACAAAACTAAAATGTCTTATAAGTATCACAAGGTGCTTCACTGAAGAAAATCAACTCAAGTGTAACCCAAGCATCAGAATACATAGATTGATCGAAGCAAATGTATTGCCGACAAGCCATTGAAATACTTGATTTAAGTACTTTTATTGAATATATATATATATATATATATATATATATATATATATATATATATATATATATATACAAGACCACACATCAATTCCACAAAGTGAATTTGTTGAAGCTCTGCAATTTACTCTCCACACAAATTATTTTCAGTATAAAAATCAATTCTACCAACAAACAGATGGTGTCGCGATGGGCAGTCCCATTTCAAGTGTAACAGCACAGATAGTCATGGAATATATAGAAGAACTAATATTACAGGACAGTAAAATCGAAATAAACTTTATACAAAAGATTTGTAGACGACTGGTTTGCTTATTGCCAACCCCAAAGAGGTAGATGAAAATTCTTGAGGAGCTTCAAACAATATTCATCCTAAATTACAATTCACTCTCGAAGCAGAGACCAATTTTTCTATTTAATTTCCTAGACATGACAATAATTCGTAATAATAACAAATTAAACACGAAAATGGTACACTAAAACCACAGCCACCAACCGGTTAATTGACTTCCACTCAGCACACCACATCTCACATAAAAAGGCCATTGTTAGCAACGTAATATACAGAGCTGTCCAACTAACATCTTCCCAGATTCCGACCTGAAACACTCAAAAAAGCGAAATCACTTCTGATACGCAACAACTACCCTTCTCATATAATAGACAAAAAACATCAAAAGCCAAGTACATAAAACCTACAACAAGGAACCAAGAATCTAACACACCATGTTCTACAGATAAAAAAACTATACGTACCTATTCCATACATCACATACCTGACCCCCGAAAATAACTAACATTTTAAAAACCGTTCAGTATACAGATAGCGCATCCAACCTCAGAATCAGATAAAACAACTCTACACCAACTTAAAGAGCAAAATTTCCAACAGAAAAGAAATCCCACGTAGTATACAGCGTTCCCTGCAAAGATTGCAATAAAGTATATATCGGACAAACCTCACAACGTCTACAAAGATAGACTAAAAGCCCACAGATATGCCAAAACAGCGAACACTGCACTGAACAAACACAAACAATCAGAAAGACATGATTTCGATTACGATGAAACACACATACTAACTATAGAGAAAAACTTAAAAATCACGCGAAATCCTTGAAATGATTTTTATACAGAAGAACCAAGACAACACAGTTAACAACAAAATAGATATAAAGGGGCCTTAAGTTCGATATATGCCCCATTATTGTAATACATGAGCTTCTATACGCAATGAACGATTATACATCGGTTAAACAGAGATTCAGAGTCAAGTAGTATTGTGACAACTACCGACGAACATTCTGGTGAGATACAATTTATGTTATTTTATTTTAGTGTATGTGTATATATGTTTTATATTTAGGCATTTGAATTGTATTTTATCCGATTTAGCTGATGAAGATGGAAACTCCATTGAAACGTTCAATGAATTTTAATTTTAAAAATGTAATGTTCGAAATAAACCTGTTATACCAATAATTGATATCTCTTGGACATGAATACGATAAACAGGTAAAAATCAAGAATTCAAATATATATATATATATATATATATATATATATATATATATATATATATATATATATATATATATATATATATATATATATAGATTATATATATTATATATATATATATATATATATATATATATATATATATATATATATATATATATATATATATATATATATATATATATATATATATATATGATACGGGTTACGATTAAATTGAAAATATAATATTCGGATTCTATGGTCGGTTTTGTTTAAAGCTATTGATAATTTTTATAGTAGAGATGAAGCAGAAGCGGTTAACATCTCGATGACTTTCTAAAAAGATGCTTGAATTCAATCATTTCTACGTCATATCAAATATCACAATCAACTCTGAGAATAATTTGAATGAAAATTATGGAAGGCCAAAACTAAACTGAAGATTTAAAGCTTCGGCTTTTATGATCGGTTTTGTTAAATTCGAAAGTTATCTACTAGAAAAATTAGTTTTGTTGAAAAATGATTTAACTGTCTTCAATTAAAACAATATGTAAATTTCTCAGCAGTAAATGTTGAGGAATTTAACGATAATAATAATGTTAATATGTTTCGACATTGTGTTAGAAACTCTCAGATAGGTACTTTTAATCTAAAAAAATTAATATTCGATGAATCTTAAAAAAACACATTTGGCATAAGTTTCACAATACATTGAAATTTCAAACTTCATTGAAATTTAACTTACTTAACAATGTTTCGGGTTTCGAGCCCATTATCAAACGTGTTTCTATGACTCTAGATTTTAATAGTAGTAAAAATTAGTTGGTAGATTATTCTACATACTCCATTTTTCTTGATTCATGTCAGGTTTTTGAGTTAATATTTTTGTGAATTTTCTACTTAATTGTATTTACTTCGTTCATTTATTACAATAACAAACTTTAAATGTTCAGTTTTGAAAAATTAGTTTTCAGATCTACATTTCAACTATTATTTGATCATTCAATACAATATTGGGAATGTGAATCGAAGAAATTAAATCATTAAAGAAAGGTAACGGATGTAAAATATGAAATTTAGGAGATTGTTCTCGCAACTCAATTATTATCTTCTATTCATTTATAAAAAGATAAATAGAATCTGTCCTCATGCTGTTGAATTTTGAGTTGATTATTCATAAGTTAATAATAATTATCTTTGGTATAATCACAAATTTGAATTGTTAGGTATTTTTGTGTCGTTGATTTATAATAATCAATTCAATAATTTCTTTATTCACCCATTTTGTCTAATTTATTTTGCAGAATTCTAGAGAAGAAAAGGTGAGTGATATTTTTATTTATTTCACAGGTGAAGGAAAGTTATTTATGGCCTTCTCACTGACAAGGATTCATCTCCGTATAATCTATATGTTCCTAATTTTATGTTGGTGTGTTTCTTCTCTGAGAATCTTTTTTAAATAGTGTTTCTAGCTTCAGCGCTAACAGTTAACAATTTCGCCAGTGTGCATTTGAGCTTATGGGTGCTTTTATATACTATGATTATATTGATCGACTCACTGACTTCTAACCTATTGTACCTAATGTCTACTACTTCATAGGCATACATATATTTGCATATATATATATATATATATATTTATATATCTGTATATCTATATATTTATATATCTTTATCTATATATATTTATATATATATATATATATATATATATATATATATTTATATATATATATATATATATATATATATATATATATATAATATAAATATCAACAAATAATTTTAATGCTCTCTAAGCTTAATATTTTCAGAAACATTCAACACATTTGAACTTCACTGAGATTTGACGAATTTCGAAATCTATAAGTAGATAAATTTTCAGTTTTGAACATTGTTTTGAATATTTTAACTTTAGTTTCATTCTAAGATTTGTGTTGATGATAAGTAAATGCCGAAAGCATATGTTGAGTTATTGTATTAATTTAATAAATTAAATAATGGTTTCAAACTTTTATATATTTTGTATTTAATGATCCGTTAAAATGGGCAAATTATCTCAAAAATGTAGCAGTCACGTTTGCGAACGCCAGTAGTAAAACATGATCTCGATCAATCACATTTTCAGGGCCGAAATACTATCAGACGAGGAGGCCCAAGAGGTGACGCGCATGCTCCACAAGGATGCCAAGTCGAACCAGTGGCAGCCAGACGCATCTAGTTCCTTCCTGCAGGATTCGATCACGAACTCGATGTGCGAGTCGTCCGGCGCGATATCCCTCAACGATAGCATGGGCCCTTCGTCGTTGCAGGACGAGTCGCTGACCGAATCCACCGATCACCTGAACTACTACGCGTCCGCCAATCGCCCGTCCGACGTGCCCGACGTGCCGAAAGTGCACAAGCGTAAGGAAATAGACGCCTCGCACATGTACGACTCTACGTCCAGCATCGACACGTCCGCGCTGGATGAGGGCTTCTGCCAGTCCAAGTTCGACGCAAGCGCGTCTGATTCCGGTTTGATAGGTGGGTAATTCTTTCATTTTTCATTCCAAATGAAATTTCAAACACAATATATATATATATATATATATATATATATATATATATATATATTTATATATATATATATATATATATATATATATATATATATATATATATATATATATATATATATATATATATACATACATTCCAAATGAAATTTCAAACACAATATATATATATATATATATATATATATATATATATATATATATATATATATATATATATATATATATATATATATATATATATATATATATATATATATATATATATATATATATATATATATATATATATATATATATATATATATATATATATATATATTTATATAATATATATATATATATATATATATACATATATATATACATATATATATATATATATATATATATATATATATATATATATATATATATATATATATATATATATATATATATATATATATATATATATATATATATATATATATATATATATATATATATATATATATATATATATATATATATATATATATATATATATATATATATATATATATATATATATATATATACATATTTTTTTAAAATTTTTTTTTTATATTTATTTTTGCTTGCGTTGTATTGTTATCTACTTGTATTTTTTTATAGCAATAATAATTGAATGAGAAAAATGTCTGTATTGAATTGTTAACGTTTCGTTAATTCGTGATTTTCTCAGAACTTTTGATTATTGAAACGTCAAATAAATTTCAATAATCAATAGTTTTGCATACAGGGAATACCACAAATTACGTTAGAACATTCTAAAATAGTGAAAAAAGCTTTAGTTACTAGAAATTGTCTTTAAATTTTTGTTGGCAATCATGATATTATCTAATCTAAAAAAGTGAGGAGGTACTCTATATGATAAGAGTGTATGATGAGGTGGCACTTCCTCATTAGCATTGTAACTGATACTGTTGTTGACAAGTGGGGAATCATTATATTATATATATATATATATATATATATATATATATACATATATAAAGATATATATATATATATATATATATATTATATATATATATATATATATCTATATATATATATATATATATATATATATATATATATATATATAATATATATATATATATATATATATATATACATATATATATATATATAAATATATATATATATATATAAATATATATACATATATATATATATATATATATATAATATATATATATATATATATATAAATATATATATATATATATATATATATATATATATATATATATATATATATATATATATATATATATATATATATATATATATATATATATATATATATATATATATATATATATATACATACATATATACATACAAACATACATACATACATACAATCTTAATATTTGTGCCGTATACTTAATGGATCCCAAAATATTAGCTGGACAACATATCTTGCACCTATTTAGTTTAATGAAAAACCACATTATATCATGATTTATAATAATAAGTACGAATTTGTAAAATTTGACTTGATGAGCGAGGTTTCAATATCTGAGTCTTATCTATGGCAACAATCTAGATTCTACATTGATTACATTTCTAATATTCATCCCAAATTGTAACTGTATGGAATCGGTTATATGCCGAAGAAAAATAAAGACATTTTTCCTGATTGTTCCAGACTCGGCGACCAGCTTATCTGAGGGCAACAACTTGGACAACACGACCGGGTACACACCTAGGGCGGTGGCCATCGTGGGCGTCGAGCACGGCGTCCATTATTACGAGGACGGTCACTTTTGGATGGAAGTGCCAGGTCTGCCTCCGGAGGACGAGGACGACGACCTGGACTGTTCCAGTTACATCCCCAAGCCGAACACGAAGGTGCAGTTCACGACTAGGCCGATGAAGGTAAGTCGGAGCAGAAGCCTTAGCGCGACATAAGTTGTGTTTCATTTGTGTATTTCTGTTATCGACTCTGAAGAAATGGTTCACACGTGCAGTCCGTATATTAATTGATTTAAAATCGTCGAATCGCCTATTTTCGTAAAATTTCTATTCAATTTTTGTTGAATTTTTGATGTAGAATAGTTAATGCTGAATATATTTAATCGTTGATGTAATTTTTTGATATAATTCTCGAAAGTCTACCTTTACATTATTCCACTATTCAATGTTATCGTTTTCCATATACAAACTGTGATACCGAGATTTTTGTATTTTCGTAATGTATTGTTACGAATTTTAACTAGGTAATTTCTTCATCTAATCTTAATATATCTCTAATATTTTCACGAATTTTTTTTTCTTAATGCACAACAAACTTCTTTGTGTCATCGTCAAACTAGGAAGTGGCGTAGAGGTACATGAGCCCAAAATTTTCAAAGCAGTGGGAATGTGGAAATTAATTAGTAATAGTGATAGTAAAGTTTATTGATTTCAAAGATTATCCATACATCAAAAAAAAATTATATAAGATAAAACTGAAATATGTCGAAAAGTAACTCAACTACAACCACAAAAGACCCTACATTCCTCCATGTTCTAGGGCTCGCATCGAAGAATAAATTTATACACCCGTCTATTGAAACGCTCATATCTCCCTATCTCCGGTAGATTTCTGGGTACGCATTTGAACAATCTAATCGCCATATACTCTGTACCCTTTTCCCAGAGAGTTGTTGAATGTGGCGGGAAAAGGTAAGGATAAATTTGCCGCGTGTTATTCATATCTGCAACTCTCGAAATAATGCCTGTAAGAAACTATAGAAGTCTATATATATATATATATATATATATATATATATATATATATATATATATATATATATATATATATATATATATATATATATATATATATATATATATATATATATATATATATATATATATATATATACACTATTGGACAAAAGTAGAGCAACAAGGTGCTTTTATGGCATTGAATTAAAAAATTAATTTATTATTGTTGTAATCCTGGGCTTATTTTAATGAAATATTATCCTCATAGTATAAGTAACATACCACAATATTTTGGACAAATTCAAACGAAATGGAGGTAGAGAAATATTTATAATTATAAAAATCGATGAATTGAAGTGCGACAAAAGTAAAGCAACAAATTGTGTCAACAGTATTTTATTTTATATATTACAATAAAAAAACATCTAATACATTTAATAATTACAATAGCTATAGGTATTACGTTAATAGTTAATAGAATATCCATTATTATTTATTTCTTGCCGACAACGTCGCGGCATTGACACAATCAATTTTTGAACACTGTCTTCGGAAAAGTTTGTCCAAACTTCATTGATTTTATTCATCAATGATTGTTTATTTGTAAAAAAATTGTGTACGAATTCCACGCCCAGACCTCAACCCCATCGAAAATCTATGGGAAGAACCCATAGATTTTCGATGGGGTTGAGGTCTGGTGATTGTGCCGGCCACTGCAAAACCCGAGCGCTATTTTCTTGAAACCATTCTTGAACAATTCGTGAAGAGTGCGTTATCCTGTTGGAAAATAAAATGCAAAGGCATTTCCCACTCTGCATAAGGCATCATTACATTTTGCATTATATCTCTACATACAAATCGATCCATAGTGTCATTAATGAAGTTTAGTGGGCCCACCCCATTCTATGAGAAACAACTCCATAAAAAAACACTGCCTTCACCATGTTTAACTCTGGGTGTAAAGTATTTGGGATTAAACCTTGTGTTGATTGGCCATATTACACGCTTCATTCCATCAGAATTAAAAATTTTATAACGTGTTTCATTGCTGAATAAAACTTTTTTCCAAATGTCTACCGTCCAATTTGAATGTCGGCGTGCAAATTCAAGCCTAGCCACTCTATTTCTTGCCGAAATAAGCGGCTTTTTAGCTGGTCGACTGCTAAATAGCTTTGCTTCTAACAACTTTCTTTGAACTGTCCGTGGACTAACCATTATTTCGGGAAATTCAGCAACAATTCTGATGCAGACATCCAGGGATCGTTTTGAGAAATTCTTTTAATGCGTCTATCTGTCCAAATCGTTGTTTTTCTTGGCCTTCCCGATTTCGGTAGATTCTCTAAATGTCCCCTTTCATAATAGCTTGAAATAATTTGGGATACACTGTATCTGGGTAAAACAAATCGTCTTGAAATTTTGACTTGTGATGTGCCTTCCAAGTCTGCAGTCATTATTCTCTGCTTTAATTCTTTCGAAATAAGAATACTTCTTGGCATGATAAATCCAACACAGAAATATTAATTAAACATAAAATAAACATTTCTACCTTAACTTTCACTAAAACATTTATTCTTCAGGGAAATATTGAAGTGTTGCTCTACTTTTGACGCGTTACAATACTTTATTTCAAAGTTTATGTCAATTAAAATTCATTTGTTTCGATTGTTGGAAAGAGCTGTTGCCTCCGATAATAGCAGCCTACTTTGATATTTGAGAGACAATATATTTAAGTACGATATCTTCTATTTGATATTATACAATAGAGATTTCTTTCATTTCTCGAAAATGTTGCTTTACTTATGTCCGATAGTGTATATAAAATTAAGTGAACTAGGACATTTATTTGAAACTAATCAAACAAACCTCCTAGCGGAGCTGGTTATAAAAGTTCACGAAGCATCGAAATATCAACATCTACACTAGACGGTAATTGTTAGAAATGTTAATTTGTTTATCACAATCGATGGAAATTGATAGACAGACTGTTTCGTCCTTATTGGGGCTCATCAGTATCATCCATCCACCGAGAGTGATAACCAAACCAACATTTCAAACGGTCATACATATTTCTTCTAGTAACTCCATGACATATAAATATGACACAGCGCCACCAGTCGGAAACAATTGAACCACATCTTTCAGACAGACGAAAACATTTCGGCAACGAGAACTAGTACGTCCGGAACACCCGAAGGTGGCTACTATATTCGCTATGCAAGAGTACTAGATTACTAGAAGAAATATGTATGACTGTTTGAAATGTTGGTTTGGTTATCACTCTCGGTGGATGGATGATACTGATGAGCCCCAATAAGGGCGAAACAGTCTGTCTATCAATTTCCATCGATTGTGATGAACAAATTAACATTTCCAACAATTACCGTCTAGGGTAGATATTGATATTTCGATGCTTCGTGAACTTTTATAACCAGCTCCGCTAGGAGGTTTGTTTGATTAGTTTCAAATAAATGTCCTTGTTCACTTAATTTTATAACCACGGGCGTGTTTTCCGTTTAACACGAATAATTCTTACTTATATTCATTTGCCATTACGATAAAATTCGGAGCGATTGCTGCTTGCGGTGTGTAATGTTGAATCACATCGAATTGATGTGTCAACTTTACTCTTGTTTAGCGAATATAGTAGCCACCTTCGGGTGTTCCGGACGTACTAGTTCTCGTTGCCGAAATGTTTTAGTCTGTCTGAAAGATGTGGTTCAATTGTTTCCGACTGGTGGCGCTGTGTCATATTTATATGTCATGGAGTTACTAGAAGAAATATGTATGACCGTTTGAAATGTTGGTTTGGTTATCACTCTCGGTGGATGGATGATACTGATGAGCCCCAATAAGGGCGAAACAGTCTGTCTATCAATTTCCATCGATTGTGATAAACAAATTAACATTTCTAACAATTACCGTCTAGGGTAGATGTTGATATTTCGATGCTTCGTGAACTTTTATAACCAGCTCCGCTAGGAGGTTTGTTTGATTAGTTTCAAATAAATGTCCTAGTTCACTTAATTTTATAACCACGGGCGTGTTTTCCGTTTAACACGAATAATTCTTACTTATATATATATATATATATATATATATATATATATATATATATATATATATATATATATATATATATGTATGTATATGTATATATATA
The DNA here is from genome assembly GCA_030704885.1 of Cynegetis impunctata. Classification (NCBI taxonomy): domain Eukaryota; kingdom Metazoa; phylum Arthropoda; class Insecta; order Coleoptera; family Coccinellidae; genus Cynegetis; species Cynegetis impunctata. Next base: position 151,898 of record JARQZK010000749.1, read on the forward strand.
TATATATATATATATATATATATATATATATATATATATATATATATTTATATATATATATATATATATATATATATATATATATATATATACACTCTAATCTTTTCCGATGATTCGATTAGTTATGGAGTAACATGCGTGTTACTAGAAGGTTGGGAATTATTAATACTGAGGGCTTCAGGAATGTTTATAGCCACTAACTGCGCGTGTTTGCTAGTCTGAAAAAAAAAAGCACTAAGTAGGCCGTGACAACTTTCCGTTTTTGATGGGAAGTTGTGTTTTGTTTTTCACTAATTTCGTCGCACTTATAACATCAACTACCGTGAGACAGCATTAGCTAAATTGAAACAAGTGAATAATATTCCTCAGGCGACTTGAATACGTGAACACGTGCGTCTCTCGCAATCTCTTTCATTGTTAAGTAGGCATAGAAATAGCGGATTTTGTGCTGAAACTATCTCATTCCGCCGTTCGACTGGTGTGTCATAACTTTGATAAGATTTCTCGAACCGAGTCGATTTTGCTTGAACGTATCATTACAGGTATACTCCACATTCAGCATATCGGATTATGACAGAAGGAACGAAGACGTGGACCCGGTGGCCGCGTCGGCGGAGTACGAACTCGAGAAACGCGTCGAGAAAATGGACGTTTTTCCGGTCGAACTGATCAAGGGTCCTGAGGGGCTGGGCTTGAGCATCATTGGGATGGGAGTTGGCGCTGACGCAGGACTGGAAAAGCTGGGTAAGTTAGTACGAATATTTTGTCTGTTTTGATTAAAAGCAAGGTGCGTTTTTATCGCTTCTTTATCTCGAGAAAGTATTTACTTAGAGTTATATGATAATAACTGAATTGATGAGTTTTATCGGACGTTTTCGGTTATACAGAGATTCCCAACCTTTTCTACAGTATATACTTGGAGTCATAGGATAATAACACTGAATTGATATGCTTTATCGGTTATACAGAGATTTACAACCTATTCTCAACCATCGCCCCCTTCCGATGAGAACAAAAATGAGAGAACTCGTATTTTCAAAGAATTATTATATTAAAAAATAAATAATTATAAAAGGATATTAAGTATAATAAATTTATTCAATTATTTGACTACCCCTCTTGACTGCCTCAACGATCCTCATTTGCATCTAGATTCTCTACCGCCCCGATGGTAGGCTCCGTCGCCTACTGGGGGGCGGTATCGCCCCCGTTGGGAATCACTGGGTTAAACCATATCAGAGAATACACGAATCCTGTCTACTTCTCACTTATAAATTCAAAGTATACTCATTCTTCAACGTCATCAGTGAACTTTATATTGGAGGTCGATACTTGATGTAAATCCGTTTCAATTAGAAACTGAATAAAGTCACTTTTTGGAACGAAGGTCCTTATTGACCACTACACTCCATACACTCGGCGGATAAAACCTTGGACTGAAAATGCGTAACGTTGAGGCTCGTCGGCTGCTTTCGAATATGCTGACCATTATGTATTTTGAAAAGCTATCCTTTCAAAGCAGGCGGCACGTTTAGTTTCAGAAACAGATAAACTCAAAATGTGAATTGAAAACTATGTAATATTACTTCTTTCAAGTATAGAAATATTCTTGTGAATTTTATATTTAAGTGAAAATTGGTTATTTATTATATATTATTACGTTTGATTTTGAAGTGAAGAATTTATTATAATTTTTACGAATAAATCTATCTATTCGTATAATGATCAGGGATCGGAATGAATAATTTAAGGAAACAAATTTTCTGATATATCATATACTATATGTATATATGTATATATATATATATATATATATATATATATATATATATATATATATATATATATATATAAATATATATATATATATATATATATATATATATATATATATATATAAACAATGCTTAGTACCAACAATTTACATTCTTATTTGATAAAATAATCATGACGCACGTTTCGCTAAAACTTTACCTTCTTCACAACATTTTTTGCACTAAATTAAATAAGTTTTAGTCTAGCTAGAACGTGGTTTAGTACGAATTAATATCAAATCAAAACACTTATCATCTTGAGTAAACACTTCAATTGTCAAACAAGGTCTAGACCTACTTGTACAATTAGGGAATTCATACTTATGACTAAATAAAGATTCAAGTCACAAACATGAGTGGTGAGCAGATATAATCCAGAGTTTATAAATCCTTATATAAATTTTTCAAATTTTTTTCGTTCAATTAACTTGGAACGTTGTTAATTTATTTCTTTGTGTCTTTTATTTAACCCAATACCAGCCAGAACTCACATAGGATGAAAAAATTTTATTTTTTTGTACAAACTGATTGTTGAGTGTTCAGCAAAGACAAGGTCACTAAAATTTTGGAAAAAAATTTTTTATTCGCAGAAAAATAGAGTCCCATGGGACGATGGCTAAAAGAGAATAAAATAATATATTTGGAAAAAATCAATACAAAAAGGACTCTCAGCTGCTTTAATAACAAAATATGTTCAATTAACTCACATCAATAATATACAGAACAAAAAGTTTTAATAAAAAAAATTTTGGTGAAGAAAATTATTTTTTATGGGATGATACGAAGCAGATATCATGGAGTGGTACATTGCATTTTCCACAAATTCTAGTGGTTTCTTTTTTCCACAAAATGCACATCTCCCTTTTGTCTTGATAGGAACAACTAAATGACCCATTTGGTCATATCTTATGCTCTTCCTCCCATCAATTTGGACTTGTGTGGGCCTGGTCTCTTTGGTACAGAAGGTGTATTTTTGGTTAGATATGCCTTCACAATTTTCCAACGTACTTATAGCAGAGTAGCCATTTCTTGAGGATTTACAATCTTGTAAATTCTCCAAGTATTTGTCACCGATATATCTAACACTTGGGTGAATAAAGGCAACCGCCATTTCCCTGAAATAATTCTTGTTCGGTAAAGAGATACTTGCTTGACATATCTACTCCGCCCATTTGCGAATTGTATAATTGTATCAATTTTACGATGGAGTATCGTTCGTTGTTCTGTGGAATTGAATTCCCACCGTTTGTGCTCTTTTATTTGGCCCACTTTACTATTTTTTCTGATAATGCTTCGTCGTCACTCTCAAACTCGGATTCGTCAGCAGGGTTACAAGTAAACAATTCCCGAGTACCTACCTGCAACATCCACTATTTCTTCTCCTTCTAGGTCATTCTCTTCAAAATTCTGTGTCTGTTAGAATATCCGGGTCTGGAGGAATTATTGCTACAATAATATTTTTAATATTCATATCTTTCCAAAATTCTGGATCTTCAAATATGGGTTCAATGTCACGGATATTTAGACATTTTCTGCTATTCATAATTATCATTTCCAGCCAATGTCCCAAAATTGGGACAACAAAATCAGCAACAAATTGGCAACAGATAACGATATGAGTCAGTTTAAGTGCCGACTTGTTGAATCAGTCTAATTTCTGCTATTGTTCCTGTGAGCCATCTGACTATAAATATGTGAAGAACATACTTTGACCTAAATGGCAATACCAAATACTCTAGTTTTCTGTGATAGCATTGAAGGAATCTGGAAAAAATGGTGCGTCCCAAAAATGGAACGTTGGCTGGTGTTGGGTTAATACATGATATATAACGAAAGGAACTTCGTTCCAACCGGGTGTACCACGACATTTCTTTTATTTTTTATGTAGTAAATCCCTTTCAATATAGTAAGTTTCAGAATTTTTTTTCACCCTTTGCTTCACATTCCGTTCGAGTTCAACCCATATCTACTTGATTAACAAAAAAATGTCTTTCAGGCATCTTCGTCAAAACGATTACAGCGAACGGTGCGGCCTCTAAGGACACTAGAATAAAGGTTAACGATCAAATTATCGAAGTGGATGGCAAAAGCCTAGTGGGGGTGACGCAAGCATACGCCGCCAGCGTCTTAAGAAATACTTCCGGTCTAGTCAAATTTCTGATCGGACGCGAAAGAGACCCGGAAAATAGCGAGGTGGCTCAACTGATCAAGCAGTCGCTGCAAGCCGACAGGGAAAGGGAAGATAGGAGGCAGAGGATGTTGGAGACAGAACAACAACAAAGCGATGCAAGCACAGCTCCTCTAGCAGGTGAGATAAACATGTATTGTACGACTATGTATTTCCTTATATATATATATATATATATATATATATATATATATATATATATATATATATATATATATATATATATATATACTGATAGGTATCTCACACGTAATTAGTGCTCTCAGAAGAATTTATCAATCGAATTTCAATAAACTAAATGTTCGCATTGCATGTCATTCATTGCGATCATAAAAAATAATCAAAATATACTCTTTTTTATCCGCCACCAGATATATACATACATACATATATATATATATATATATATATATATATATATATATATATATATATGTATGTATATGTATGTATGTATATACCTGGTGGATATATATATATATATATATATATATATATATATATATATATATATATATATATATATATATATATATATATATATATATATATATATATACCTGGTGGCGGATTAAAAACAGTACATTTTGATTATTTTTAATGATCGCAATGAATGACATGCATTGCGAACATTTAGTTTATTGAAATTCGATTGATAAATTTTTCTGAGAGCACTAATTACGTGTGAGATACCTATCAGTTTTCGATGGATGACGCTGTGATGTGTGTGTGAGATGTTCCGGCGCCGATTGCCTCTTTAACCCTGTTTTAGGTAATTAGTACCGAGGCGTACTAACCATAGTGTAATAAATCTGCTGAAAATAATAATTTCAAATCATTGAATAAATTTTTCGAAATAAAAAGTAATGATTTTGTTGGAATGATAATAACACTTATATAATCCAACATTTGAAGGAAGGGAAAGTAAATGATCCGAGAGACTTCAAAACAGCTTGTATGTTCAACTAACTTTCGTTTTTGTCGTTAAGGTTCCGCTAACACGAGCGTATCCGATGGTCCTACAAGTCCAACAGTAATTGCCGAATCTCTTTTCGAAAACGACCAGGAGAATGCAGACGTCGAATCGTTGAGACAACTCCTCCAAGAGGTAAGCAACGCCCGTTCAGGGTTTCGAGAGAATTGTCCATGTGCATTTTGAAATTAGTTGTCCCAAATCTCGATTTCATGTGTGTAATTCATCCATTAATTTTGTTTGTGCCTTGTTGCCTTTTCAGCATCCGATCGTTTTTTCATTTCATCCATATTTTCACAGAAATTGCGTCATTCATCTTAGTCTTGGAGAGCAGAGCATAATCGCGAATAAATCAGAAATATTTCTTGAATTCAATACGTCGAAATTTTTTGTTTGTTTTGTATACATTTTCGTAATTTTAATATTTGGCACCGTTTTCTCTGATCTCTCTGGACTGAGAAACGCGTTCATTTCACTCAAAGCATTATCCATCAATCAGCAACTTTCGGATGTTTTATGAAAAGATCGTTTATTATGTGTTTTGTTTTTGTTATGCAGACGCAACATAAATATAACATAAGCGAGCTTGAGGTTTCAAGGCTAAAAAGCAAGGTGAGTTTTGTCTGCTTTTATTGTTTTCGCTTTTTAGTCCAGGCAACGAATACAAAAATGGCGAAAAGAGGAAAGCCATGTACAACATAATTTCGACACATATGTAGTGGAAGGTTTCTGAACAACAAAGTAAAAATACTATAGCTATATTTCATTCACATTACCCGTCATGGTTAAAGCTGATAATCCCATTTCATTGAGTTTAACCGTGACGTCATTTCCGTTTGGGTACACCTCCCTTACCTGCCTTTGGGTTTACCAGCTTCATAATAGGTAAAGGTGGTTAAAGTTGAACTCGTAGAGCATAAAATAGTGAAGTATTTTCTGTCATTAGAGAAAGTAAGTGTTCTATGGCTAAACTTGAAGACCATAGACAAAATAGGGGTCAGATCATCATCAACAACATGGCTGCACACAACTTAATATTTTTATGTTTCATTTTTATAGACATGAACAATAATTAGAATTACAAACAACAAATCTTTTTTCTCTCGGATTAAAAATAAATGTTAGGTTATATTTACATTGCAGTGGGTAAATGTGAAGTGAAAGAAATAGGATTTCAGAAATTGTTTAATGTTGACGTCATTATGACGTAGTTGCCTCCCACCACCTTCACCGAGATACTCTAACCGGGTTTAACGGGGAATGTGAATGAAATATGACTTATGGGTCGGGCATGCTGAGGTGGAGAAGTCTCTAAGGTCATTTTTTAGTGAATGAAGGATATTGAATAGATTTCTGTTTTGAGAAAACTCATATTGCGTAATGAAATAAAACTGATTTTCTATTTACTTAAATAAACGTTATTTTTAAATTAAACACTTGTCAAATTCCTCGATATAATAACAGATTTACTCTACAATTATTTCGGTTTGCTAGCCCATTATCGAAAGTTTCCGTAAGACTAGTTTCTCTAGACCGGTGTTTATATATGATCTTAACATTCTCAGGATTTGTATTCATATTGTGTGGAGTTTGAGCATTTTGAAATATGGTATATTTTAGAGTCTGTTATCGCTGATTGTAAAGGTGACATATTTAAGATGCTTGATGAGCAGTTTTTACAAATCAGCGATAAGACTCTAAGATATCTCATATTTCTTAAATGATCAATTTCACGATACCACAAAGTATGAATACGGATTCTGGGAATGTTATGATTATATATGAACACCAGATTTGAGAAACTAGTTTAGTCTAATAGAAATTTTGATAATAGACCAGCAACCCGAAACAATTGTAAAGTAAATTTGTTATTATAATGTGAAATTTTGCCAGTGTATTTAATTTTTTTTCGATTGATCAAATAGAAAAAATTGTTTCACCAAGAGTGAAGCCAAATATACATCAACAATATTACTTTATCTTATTTCTATTAGCAATTTACAGCTCCTCACTCTTTATTCAGGGGTAATTCCGCTTGATGTTTTGTCGGGGTCCTTTTTGTAGCGAATTTTATCTAGAATCATTAAGTACATAAACATTTTTATACTGGATACCGTCGTTTACAAAATAAACAAGAAAAACGTATAAAAATTACCTTTAGAAACCACCCCACCTAGGCTTAGTACCCATCAGTACCTCTAGTAGGCTATTCGAGACATCTTCCCATACATCTATGTAAATATTGGTTTCTACATGAATTACTTCCCCCATTTTTCCTTTGTTGTCTGGAGAATTAACTTTACAGCAATTAATAACAAGTTCAGATATCAATTAATTAACATCTCTTTTCAATGAACGGCTAAAGGTTTTATATTTGAAATAGATTTGTCGTTTCCTCAACACTATTGATATTCATCAATTCATCAAATTGTTACCGATTCAATGAAACTGAAAGAAGAAAATAAAAATTCATTGAAATTGCAGGCCCATTTGAAGAACAGGTGAATTATCGAGGAAAATATAAATTATGAAAATACCGTTTTTCTCAACCGATCATAAAGGTTACTGTAATAAATTCGTACCTTCGAAATATCCAAATTACGTTTGAAATCTGTTGTAGGTTAGCATTTTACATTATTAACTGAAAGTATACTGATTTCATCTAACATGCTCTTTACTTCATCAAATGCAATTGAAGATAAATAACGAAAAGTAAAAACAAGTAGACAACATATCTACTTGACTTCATACAAATACTATCAACAACAGTTTCATATCGATTAAGACCAAGGTTATCTATAGAGTTCCAACTGAAGTTTTTTCTACATCGAGATACCTCTGTAACTGTCAAATTATGATGATAACGACATACATATCATTGGAAAATCTTGCAATTAACTTTTCACATTAGTAGTTGACATTAACCCATCCTGCTTAATTAAGTTTAGTTCATAGGTGTCGGGATTAAATGGCTACCCAGCAAGGCCTACTATCAAATATTTTCTGCTGAATTCGTAATTATACCAAATAATGTTGGTTTTGTTATTAGGTGAGGATGGAGGTATCTCGATATCCCCCATGAAAATTTTTTTTTCGTTCATTTACAAATATTGTGTCAAACCATGATTGTTGCGATAATGCAAAGCCAGATATGTTTAAAAAAAAAACGGCTATAGCACAATATGAATGGTTTTTTAATGCATATGTAAGTCATTTGGAAGTTCCAATTTCCATAATGAATAATGTGTAACAACGATCTTTAGTAACTTGACATTTTAGTTGATGGAGCAAAATGGGATCAAGTCGGACGATTCCGAGAAGCTCGAACAAGCCAATCAGAAATTAAGGGAGGCGGAAAAGAATCTCTTGATCGCGAAAAAGGAAGTTCAAACGTACCAAAATATGTTGGAACAATCTCAGTCCCAGTATTTGGTTCTCGAGAAGAAATATAGCAAAGCCAAGCACCTGATCAGGGAGTTCCAGCAACGCGAGTTGGACATGCTGCACAGGGAGGAGTTCTATCAGCAGCTGTTACAGGAGAAGGACATCGAGTACAACAATCTAGTCAAAAATCTGAAGGATCGAATCATCGCGCTGGAGAAGGACCTGTTGGAGACGCAACGGAAAGCTGGTCTGCCGATGGTGCTACCTTACGACAGCAACAACTTGAAACAGCTGACGCCGCAGCTGATGCGCAAACAGCCTCCCAAGCCGCTTTTCCAGTCAATCGAGACGGACTTTTCGGACACGGAAGTGTCGGACGTCAGTCCCGACGACGACAAGACTGCCACGGTCGAGCGAAAGCTGCCGATAAAAGAGGAATTTGACAACGCGGTACCGCCGCACGAGTTGCTGGATATTTCCGCCAGCAAAAGCAAGGCTGAACTAGCCGGCAGAGGCGCCTTGGCCAACAGGCAACTGCCGACGGGAAAGAAAGGCTCTCTGAGTAATAGGTAAGTTGCTCGTGATCAATGAGAGCTGAACCTAGGATTTAGTACGATAGTACTAAAACCTAGGATTTAGTACGATAGTACTAAATCCTACGTTCAGCTCTCATTTATATAAGAGAGTAAAAAAATTGATATGGCCTGAAAATTCAAGGAATTGATTGAACTCTGAGATATTTCGATAATATCCTTTTCTCTGATAGTCTGTTACATACATTAGCTGATAAGTATCGTGAGTAGAGTAATATTTTGAGTAAGTGGATTCTTTTGTTGTGGACTTTGTGAATCACATAAAAATTATGTTCTTGAAAACAGAAGAAAAAGATGGCCAGAGCTACTCTTAGTCATTCTGAATTCGAATAAATATACTATCGATCATTAGCTTCAAAATGTATAATAACGATTTGGTGCAAATTTCTATTATTCTCAATTTTGAGAGCCAATTCATCAGATTGATATTTTTAAGATTCCTCTCTTGAAGGTAGAATGAAAATTCAAGATTACCAACAGTAATTTCATCAGACCTTTCAGTGAAATTATACGAAAGATTTCTGTTTTTAGATAATCCACTTGTCATCCACTTGATTACGACTTTGAGGAAGTTTATCAGTAGAAAGTAACACAGCGATAAAGTTAATTTCTTTGAATGTAGTTATTTATGTAAAATTTGTTTTTATTTTTGTAGTAGTTCGGATTACGGCCTGGACGAAAGCTATAATTCCGGCGACGAGATGGTAGATTCGGCTTTCTCTCAAAGCGATAGCAGTTACACTCCCAGACAGAAGAACGCCAGACCGAACACCCTCAATACGTCCCTATACTCGCAGTACGCGACTACTCAACAATTGCAGTACAACGCGCAGAACGCGCAGTATTCCGTGCAATATTCGCAGGTGCAAAATTCCAACATCCTAAGCACGCACGCGACGCAACAATCGCACGCGCAGAATCCGAGCGTGGTGTACGCGAAGATCCAGAAGGAATCGTCGAATGCGCAGCAGAGCAGTCCCGATCCTTGGAACGGGCCGCCCAACAAGCTGGGGGGGATCGGATTAGGGCCTCCGGCCTCGCTGGCGGAGCAGCTAAAGCAGGTGAGAAGATAAGGAAAACTAAAGAGTAACAGAGTAAAATATAATTAAAATACTTTTTAGTATTTGAAGTACTTCCGTTTTCAGTTATTTTTTTTCTGATGTTTCGCATTGGTATTGGTAGGTTTGGATGGTGACCGATGCGCTGCGACCTTATTAGATCTATTGTGCCCCATCTTCTTCTGCTTCTCGATGTGTTCTCGTTTTACAGCAGCCCCTCAAGCCTCAATACCTTCAGGAATTTGAGGATTTTAAGGGGGTCTATTCGTGGTATTTCTTCTACAGTCAGCTGGTATGATCCCAGTGTGTTCAGTCTTTCATGGTGCACAGCATAGCACTCCATCAGTATATGGTGAGGTGTTTCTGGACGTTTCTTGCAGAATCTGCAGGTGCTGTCCCCCTCTAAACCTAGCTTCCTTAGGTGTTCTTTGAGTCTGCAATGCCCCGTAAGAAATCCTGTGATTGTCTTTAGACTAGTTTTGCTGAGGTTAATCAGTGTCTTCGATCTTGCTCGGTTGAACTTTCCGAGGAGATCTTTGGCCTGCCTCAGTCCTGGAAGTCTTTGCCAGTATGTTGCTCTCATTGCTTCTTCAGCTTTATTGAGTTCTTCTTGGAAGTGAGATTTTCCAAGTCCGCAGAAAGGCTCTGGCCCGATTAGTGGCGTTGACGCACCCTTTCGTGCCAGGGTGTCTGCTTGTTCATTACCCTTCACTCCGACGTGCCCCGGCACCCAGAGGAGGATCACTTTGTTGTTCCTGCCCAGATCGTTTAGTTTGTCTAGGCATTCACAAACCATCTTTGAGTTGATGTTATAAGAGCTCAACGCTTTGATGGCTGCTTGGCTATCGGAGAGGATCGTAATTTCCTTGTTCCGGTATTTCCTATCGAGGTTGAACTGAATGCACCTTTCTATGGCGTGAATTTCCGCTTACTAAGGAACTGGCCCATGGGTTCTGAGTATTTGGTACGAGGCCCAACGACTCCTGCTCCAGTTCCTTCGGGAGTTTTAGACCCGTCCGTATACCATATTATGGTATTCTTCTCCAGTGCTCGAATGGATTCTATGCTCCATTCCTTCTTGGTATTTAGTTCCGTTCGAAATGATTTCTCGAAACTAAATTTCCTGGTTATTTCGTCAGTTGGGAGGTCAGCAAGGTGTGCACTTCCGGTAAGGGTTGAGTCCCTTGTACCGTATGCAGCACCTTTGAGTCCAACTTTAGCCAACCTGAGGTTTGCTCCCCAAGCAGTTCTCCTCACCATGATGTGGAGAGGAGTGAGGTCCAGAACTACCTCTAGTGCTGCTGTTGGAGTCGATCTCATTGCTCCTGTTATACAAAGACATGCTAGTCTTTGCACTTTCTCCAAGGATTTCTTTGCTGTGGTGAGTTCGGTTCTGCCATACCACACTACTGCTCCGTAGGTGATCATAGGTCTCACTATCATGGTGTACATCCATCGCAGTATTGATGGGTTACAGCCCCACGTTTTTCCTGCGATGTTCCTGCACACCATCAGTGATGATTTTGCCTGGTTAACGATCTTTTCTACGTGCATGTTCCAGAGTAGTTTTGAGTCTAGGGTGAGCCCTAGATACTTCACAACTTGCTGCCATTCTAAGTCTGCTCCGTCGAGACGAATAGTCCTTAAGTGCTGAAGCTTTGTTCTTCTAGTGAAGGGTACCACTGTGGTTTTTGATGCGTTAATTCTCTATCCCACCGAGAGGCACCACCTTCTGGTAGTCTCTAGCTCCCTTTCTATGAGGTCGCAGAGGGTTCCTTCGAATTTATCTTTGGCCATGATGACTATGTCGTCAGCATAGCCGAGGCAAGTGACTCCGTTCCCGGTCAGTGTTTCGAGTAATTCGTCCACTACAAGACTCCACATCAGAGGTGATAGTACCCCTCCTTGTGGGCATCCCCTGTTTGTACTGATCGGAAAGGTGTTCTCGCCCACCTTCGTTTCGGCCGTTCTTGTAGCCAGCATTTGGCACATCCATCTGGATGTGGTTCTGTCCACTCCCTTGTTCATTAGGGCCCTTTTTATTGCTTCGTGAGAGGTGTTGTCGAATGACCCCTCTATGTCTAAAAAGGCGCAAATGGCCATTTCTTTATACTCAAGTGATTTCTGGATGTTTTCGGTAAGCATGCTGCCCGGGGTGCAATGGCACCCTCTCCAGGATCTTGGTTCTAATGTAGTTATCTACCATCTTCTCAAGTGTCTTCAGTAGGAAGGATGTGAGACAGATTGGTCTGAATGACTTCGGGAGGGTGGGGTCCTTCCTTCCTGCTTTGGAAATGAAGGTTACCCGTGCTCTCCTCCAGGTGCTCGGTATGTACCCGAGCGCCAGACTAAATCTGGCTGCTTTAATAATGAACGGCAGTAATTCCGTCTGCCCTTTTTGCAAAAGGGCCAGAAATATGCCGTAAATTCCCGGTGACTTGAATGGTTGGAAGGAGTTAATTGCCCATTTCAGCCTCTGGGGAGTGCATATGGTTTTTGCTACTTCCCAGTCTTCTCGTTTGGCCCTGCCGGGTTCTTCCCGTGATCTTCCGGGTTCAAATGGTATGCTACCTGGAAAGTGCGTCTCCAGTAGGATGAGAGCTCGTTGCTCTTCATCCTCTGTGTAGCTACCATTTGTTCTTCTGAGTGACAATGGTCCTTGCTCTCTGCCTCTTGCCATGGTTTTGTGTAATCTGGCTGCTGCGGGGCTTGATGTGATTGTCTCACAGGAGCTCCTGAAGCTGTTTCTTTTGGCTTTCCTTATTTCTTTATTATATTCTGTCAGCCTTTCGGTGTATCCCTGCCAGTCTCCGTGCAGCTTTGCCTTGTTGAATAGCCGGCGGACTTCGGATCTCAGATTTGACAGGTGGTTATTTCACCAGATGGTGCTACTGTGTGATTTATTTTCTTTTATCGGGCAGCTGAATTCGTAAGCATCCATGATTGCCCCATTAACTTCCTCTAGGGTCTGCTCAAATTCGATATGACTGTTGCTGTCGAACTTGATCTGTTCTAGGTTACATTTTAGATTGGTGGTGTATTTTTCCCAATCTGTGTTTCTAGGATTCCTAGTGAAGGATGTTTGTGTTACAAGCCCTTCCACGTTGAACATAATGATTCTATGGTCGGAGAGAGATGGTTCGTCTGTAACCCTCCAGTTCCTTACCATTCTACTAATCCTCGGGCTGCCGAGCGTTAAATCTAATACTTCTTGTCTAGCCCTAGTTACAAAGGTGGGACGCATCCCACATTAAGTACGTTAAGATTAGCCGCGAGTATAAATTCTAGCAGTTGCTCACCTCTTTGATTGGTGTTCGTGCTGCCCCAGATGGTGTTGTGCGCGTTTGCATCGCATCCTAGCAGGAGGGGTAGATTGCTCCTGCTACAGTAGTCGGATAGCCTCTGTACTTCCTCTGGTGGTGCTTGCCCGTCTCCAGCAAAGTATCCTGAGGCTATCACTATGTCGAGGGGTGAGTGCCCTGTGCGGATCTTGGCCCGAACCGGCACTAGGTCCCTCGTCATAAATTCTGAAAGACAGATATAATTAATATCGTTTCTGATCAGAATGCAAGCTCTGGGGTTGTCACATCTGACATCCCAGATTACCTTACATTCTCTGTTCGGCAGTCCTCTGATCTGCCCCCTGTTGACCTAAGGTTCTTGGATCAACACTACTCCCAAGTTTGCCCTGGAAAACACCCTCGATAAGGCGGCTGATGCCCCCTTAGCGTGATGAGTGTTCACCTGGGCAACTTTTACTGGGGTAGCCATTGCTACTGGAGAGTTGGAGTGCTTGCCTCCTGATCGTCCTGCAGCATTTGTTCTTCTTCGCTCGATACCACCAGGCTTGCCTGGGGGTGGCAGATCTTGTTTCCCCCGGTTGTTTCTGGAGGGTTTCTTGGAGGAAGAACCTTTACCGGATTCTTGCTCCGAAGGTTTTCCTTCTCTTACTTGTTTTTCCCTCTCTGCTTCCCGAGGAGAGCTCGGAGTGCGAGAAGTGCCAGGACGCTCTTGAGCATCCTGGGTTGCGGTGACTTCCCGCGATTTTGGGTTTTCCTTCTTGTCCATGTAGTTTCCACGAAAGGCTAGGGAATTAAAAAGTCGACCACGCCGGAGCCCCGCACGGCGTGGCAAGGCTATTACTCGAGGAGGTCGCCCAGTATCTTCGAGGCTCCGTTAACGACGGTGCTCTCCCACCGCCATGCATCAATAGGCACGGTTCGCATAACACCTTAGATTGGAGGGTCGGTCAGCGCCACCTTATTGGTTATTCGGTGGTAACCTGCAGCGTGTCTGTGGATAGCACAGCCAGCACTGCAGGTCGTTCGGCTATCCGCCACCTGCCGACGCTCCCAGTAGCCACCCAGACCCTGGGGATGTTTCGCATACTTTCACTTCAAATTACAGAACATAGAATTTCAACACTAAACACTTTTACTTGGAATACTAAATTGTTTGAAATACCTGAAAGATTACTGCAAATACTCGCTAGATGTTTTGATTACTTTATAAAGTAAACCTGAATCTGTTACTTGAAATAACAGAACAAGTATTTCGAATACTGGATCCTTCGACTAAATAGTAAAATGTTTGAAACATTCAAAAAAGTACTGCAAATAATCACAAGATATTTCGGGTACCCTTATAAAATACATTTGTACCTGGTACTTGAAATTACAAAACGGGTATTCCGAATAATAAACACTTCAACTTGAAATAGTAATGTGTTTGAAATACCCAAAAAAGTACTTCTTTATATTTATTAGATATTTCGAATAATCTTTAAAAATACTCTTGAATCTGTTACTTGAAATAACAAGTATTTCAAATACTGGATACTTTAACTAGAAATAGTAAATGCCCGAAAAAGTACTACAAATATTCACGAATAACTTTCAAAATACACTTTTATCTGTTACTTGAAATGATAGAACAGGTTTTTTAAATACTGGACTTTTTAACTCAAAAGAGTAAAGTTCTTAAAATGGCCAAAAAAGTATGGGTACTCTTATAAAATACACTTGTATTTGGTACTCGAAATTACTGAACATGTATTTTAATAATGAACAAACTCAAAATACTGTGTTTGAAATATCCCAAAAAGTACTGAAAATACTAAGAAAATATACTGCCAATATTTTAATGAATACATAAAATACTTTCGCTTTTAGAATTTAATATTTGATTTTCAATATTTTGTAAAAGTTATTTATATTTGTTATTAGAACTTGAAGGATGTACTTCAAATTCATATATAGGTTTGTTGAATGCATTATTGTACTTGGCATTTCGAGAATTCTATGAGAAATTTCTTATAGAACAAATATTCAAGATGTTGAATATTTGAAATATCCCTAAATGCAAATAATCACCAAATTTTTGCGATATATCAAATATCCACAATGTATTTGAGTACTTCAAATGTATGAAATAATAAGTAGTATAAAATTTTGAAATTTGATTCTTGAAATACATAATAATTTTGATAGCTCTGGCTAGTAGAAAGAGCCTTTTACTCCAATAATTTTATTTAGTATTCAAATATCCACCCCAAGTAACAATTTCTGACTCATTTTGGGCAAAGTGTCGACGCTGTGTCGACACTGTAATTTGGGCACGACACATTTTCTAGACACATTGTCGACTTTTGGACCATTATCAGTAGAAAATGTGACCAAAGTGCCGATTGAAATGTGTACTAAATATAGCCCTCAATTCGCCCAATAGTGAGTCTAAAATATAACTAAATTTTTTCGAAAATGTGCCTTGATTGTGCCTTTTGTTTCTAA
The DNA here is from genome assembly GCA_030704885.1 of Cynegetis impunctata. Lineage (NCBI taxonomy): Eukaryota > Metazoa > Arthropoda > Insecta > Coleoptera > Coccinellidae > Cynegetis > Cynegetis impunctata. The sequence continues at coordinate 167,697 of JARQZK010000749.1, forward strand.
TATATACCCGAAATTGAACCTTGATGTGTCCAGAATCTGTCTATTTTGTTTCTAACTTTGCCAAAATATGTGCCTATTATGTGTCCAAAATGTTATTTGCATGTGCCTGGTAGGTGGTCACGATGTTTCCAAAATTTGTAAGTTATTGTGCTCTGATCAGAGCCACAAAATCAACACATGGTGTTCTAAATTTTACCGAAATTATTCAGTGTGCACCAAAATTAATCCAAATGAACACAAGTTCTGTTACTTCTCGATCCATTCTGAATCATCGTGAATGCAAAATTGAAGGTGAATATTCATCAACCTAATTAGAAAACAACAGGACTTTTTTATTTTAGTATTTCTCGAGTAGGTTCCCTTGCGAACTCAATTTTAGTGATGGTAGTTGACATGGTAGTTCTAAAAATTTCACGCGCCCTAATAATATTAATTATAATTTTTTGATATTTTTAAATTTTTTCTATAAAAGATATTTTTTTTTATTTTTCCACAAAATCAGAACCCGATGATATTTTATCATTCAGAACATCATATTTAGTGCAATTGTGTCATAAATTTTACCCAAAGCCTTAATTTAAAATATATCCAAAAAACCGCCATTTTTTGCAAGTGCATTTAATGCTTGTTGAAATATGGCGTACCTACTGATGGTGTCCAAACGGGTTCATGTTTCGGTAATGTGAATAAAATTCGACTACAAATTGCCCACCTCGACACATTTGCAAATAGAAGATACAATTTGGAGTAATGTTTCTAAATAGAGACTGAAAAATGACTAAAAAGTCACACAGACGCATTTCAGCAACCTATAAGACACCAAAGTTCATTATGGCCAAAATGTGTCTTTTTATTTAGCAGTGGGCACATTTCGGAAAGATTGTGTCTAAAATGCGGCCGAGATTCGAAAACATCCGTACTTCATAACCCCACTTTTTATTGATTTATATACATGGAGGGAAACTTAACGTTACTTTTACCTCCAAATGTTTACTTATTTTAACCGTATTGTTAATTTCACATATAATAGGCCAAAATTGTGTCTTGGAACTGTTACATACTGGGAGGCCGTCGATGTTGAAGCTTAATTCTAGTAGAGTTAACGGTTTCTGCAAACTTTTAAGATTCTGAACTAAACACGTTTTCGGGCCATGGTACCAGTACTGACACTGTCCCATTGGAATGACATTCACATTTATAGGCGTATCAAGGAATGTTCTACTGTCTTTAGGCAGATAATTATGATTGGATTTTCTTAACAACTGCAGTAACTCATTTAAAGCACAATGTGCAACTTTATTTTCAAGTGCCCATGTTTTTAAGCATTAACTTTGTTTTTAGTTCTGCTTTCATATTCAGAATGTCCGTCACTAACATTGTTTTCGAATGTATTTTCTAGAAACTCATAGGTTGATTCCTCTATATCATTATATAACTTGTGGCAAATCTTTAAATGAATTCTTTTACTTTCATATACCTATATCACATATCAACATTTATCGTATGCGCAATGCTGAGTTCACAAATACTTTGTCCGGATAAACTAACCACATTGTAGGAACAAAATGGAAATTATGTGTGTAAAATGTTTCTATATGGATACGTATGTGACCGGACAACGCATTGTAGAAACAATGAAGAAACTCTTTGTTTAAAATGTACCTGAATGGAAATTATTGTGTCTACGCAACTCATTTCAGTAACAAAATGAAAACATCTTGTTAAGAAACAAATCAGACGAACTTGAGTCTATTAAGTGTCGACGCGTCTGTGTCTAAATATATTTGAAGAGTCCAAACTGACACAAAGTAGAGACATTTTAAACACATGTGTTTGGAATGTTGCTTTTTAGACACGCATGTCATTTTGACACAATAAGTCGACACAAACTTGAACATTTTGGACACAATTTGCATTGGGGCAGAAGTGCTCTGAAAAGAATCGACACAATTCAGGCAGAAGAAAATTGCGCCCGAGTTTGGCCATAAATTGCTACTTGGGACAAGATATTTGAATTACTTTATTTTGTATTTCAAATGAAATGATGTATTTAAGTAATTCTTTTGCATTTCAAATGCATGAAAGGGCAAGTAGATTTTTAAGGTACTTGATACTTGGGGTATGTTCTGAACTAAAACTATTCAGCAATTGTTATTTGCACTTATATTCGATTCTAGAAATTCTTATTTATTATTATTTTGATAGCTCTGGCTAGTAGAAAGAGCTCTTAACTCCAATAATTTTAGTAAATACCCTATTCTGCACTTCAAATATCCACAAGTTATTTGAGGTATTTGAATTACTTTATTGAATATTTTAAATCCAATGCGATATTTTAATTATTTTTGAGTATATCAAATGCATGAAAAACAAATAATTTTGTAAGGACTTGATACTTGCAGTATATTTTGAATTAAAAGTATTCAGCAATTGTCATTTTCTCATAATTCGATATTAGTTTTTTCCGAGTAGGTATTTTGAAAAGTCCGGTTAGCAAGTCGACTTCTTCTTGTACTATGAAAAATAAAGGCATATTATTATTTAACAGGTTTTAGCACAGCGAGAGAAACGCAACGATAGCTTATCTAGTTCAACTGATGAATTAAATGATAAAAGCAAACATGACGCAGCACAACATTTATTAGAAGAAATAAGGCAAGCGGTCAACGAAGCAAATGCCAAAGGTGAGCTATTGAAAATTCTTTCAAGTATGCACTAATTATAAAATAAATCGATTCAATCTTAATAATGATTGGTTTGAGGTAACCAAAGTAGGACACACATGTTTGTGATTCAATTTTATGTGCCTCGAAAAAACTGCATCGATAGTAGTGTTGTAGATTTAGCTGAATCATAGTTTATTTTTGAATCTAATTAATCCAATAGAAATTGTGACAATTGCTCTTAGTTTCAACAGAAAAGTTGTCGAAATCATAACTTTTTTGTCTTGACAAAAACTAAAAACGTTAAAAGATTTGTTTCCTTAAATGTTTAATTCCGATACCCAATCATTATTATACGAAAATATTCAATATTGAGCTGATAACTGCGTAGGTTAATTCGCACATATAGACCATTCCAGAACACGTGACTTTGACAGGTCGGCCATCTTTGCTGAGGGGCAGACAAAGTTTGTTTACGGTTCAGTTGCATTGTTATTTCCGTTTGGTTAACATCAATTTTGATCTCCTTGTGTTATAGTTTTTGAAAAAAGTTTTTTCATACATAGTTTATAGTATTTAATAATAACAGAAAGAGACTGCTTGTTAGATTATTGCAATAATGTCGCTGTCACGACGTGTTTATTTTGCAACACTATCGGGAGATGTTCCTTCGCGTTATTTAAAAAAAATTGCAGTGATAAATAACATTGACCCGTATACCCTTACAATTAGTGAATGTTTGACGTCCCAAACTGATTTACCCACTGTGACCATGCTGGATTTAGTAGGTTATTTAGTGGAAACTCATAACTACTACACAACTAAACAGTTGAAAGCTGTAAAAAGCTTGAAAGCCCATGAAAATTACAACTCAGGGGCAATTCTGAAATTTATGGCTAAGAAAGTCAACGACGTGTTCGTTGTTTTAAGCAAGGTAAGAACATATCTCCCAGATGGAAAATTTTAAAACTGTTCAATACCTATTAGAGTGATAAAACTAATATTATAAATTTTCAAATTTAGATAGGTATGTCAAAAATAATATATAAAAGATCAACAGAAGAAATAACACATACCTCTTGTTCATCATCTTGAAGTCTAGCCCTTTTAATAGTCCGTTCATACGTTGTTACATCTGATATTGATTTAGGAGCCGCAGATAAATATCCCATATTCTGAGTTGGTATCCAATCAGGGTTATTTTTATCCTCCAATTGAGCAGGTTTCCCTGGAATATGAATAATTTTCAATTATGTGAATAGAAATATAACAAGAATCTTACCATTAATGAAATGTCTGGAACATATACGACCATTTCTAAGCTGCGTTTCTGTCAAAGGACCTCGTTTTAAAGTCCTTATCCATGCCTTACGACGTTCACTAGATAATGCGTTCAAATAATCTCCACGATTTGTTAAAACGGCAGGAAATCTAAAAAATGATACCTTGTCTCTTTCAGCTGTCATACAGCATTTTAGAACCGAACAAAACGAAGGCATTTTTAATAATATAATAATAAGTACTGTAAATCACGAAAGTATAATTTATTCTCAAATAGTACTGGTCAAAAACTTAAAAATTGATGTTAACCAAACGGAAATAACAATGCAACTGAACCGTAAACAAACTTTGTCTGCCCCTCAGCAAATATGGCCGACCTGTCAGTGACGTCATTCTGGAATGGTCTATTTGATGTCCAAAGTTATTTATCGTTCGATCTAATTGTCCTCTTGATCGTTGCAGTAAAAAAAGTAGTTCCCGTCAGCCTCTCACCTCCCGGATCGACGCCCTGGCAACAGCAGGGTAGCACATCGCCGACGCCCCCCTCTCCATCCAGTCTGTCATCGGGCTCGGTGTCTCCGTCACGGCACGACATGTCGTGGCCGGCCACGGACCTCAGCCTGTCGTCGCTCAGCATTTGCAGCGAGAAGCGCCCCAGTCATTTCTGGCACACCCAGCCGGTGTCCGAATGGAGCAAGGAACAGGTAAGATCAATTGATTTTCTATAATTACAGCGTGTCTACGCCAATAGAGAGAAGCCGAAAAAGAAATTACATGGAATTTTCATTTTATGATTTTTAGACTGCATCTTTTCAGCCATCTGAAAAGCCTCTCTTCCTGAAAAATACAATACAGTACCAAATCTGATTAACCAATTTAGTTACAAGGCGTAATCTATCTCAGTTACCAAAAAAATTTACTAAATTTTTGAAGTTTTCAGCTCTAAAGAGTCTCGAAAAAACACAAAAGTTAATCATATGCCACGAAAAAATACTCATGAATTGCTAAATCAACTGTATGTCACTTTCAAAGCAATTTTAATTTCTTTGCAAAATGAATTGTATCTTTAATGTCCATCATGTTATGTTATCTTGTGATTCATTAAATACCCATGATATCTGATATATTGCACTGTATAGGCCCTCATATTTGTATCCTCGTGTTGTGTGCATGTACAGGATGGCCAGACAAGAATGCAAAGTGCTGTATCTCGTAAACTATTGGCCGTAGAGGCTTGCGGTAAAAAGTGGCCAATAGAAAATCTTGGAAATTATTTTCAGGTTACTAAGATGGCCGCCAGGGGGCGTAACCGCTATCGAAAAATTTTAAAGTGATTTTTCTCTGAAATACATCTAGTAAATGTATCACAAAATTATTTCCTTTCTTAAGCTAAGCTTTATTTGAGTAATTTTTATTCAACACTTTTTGACGTATCTATTGAAATAAGGTATTGAGGGGCGATACAATGTTTTTTTGAATAAACAGCTGTAACTCCTAAACGACTGAACGGATTTTGACAGAGTTGATCTCGTTGAAAAAAGCATTTATTGTTACATCAAAACCATTTTGTCTGTGGTATGTCAAATTTCTAGTGATACCGTTAGAGTGCGTTTTTTCGGAGAAATAGGAAATTTTCTGTTATATCAAAAAACGCGCTCTAGCGGCATCACTAAAAATTTGACATATCACAGATGAATTGGATTTGATGTAAGGATAAATGCTTTTTTCAACGAGACCAACGCTGTTGGAATCTGTTCAGTCGTTCAGGAGTTACAGCTGTTTATTCAAAAAAATATTGTATCACACCCCACTACTTCATTTCTACAGATACGTAAAAAAGTGTCGAATGAAAATTACTCGTATAAAGCTTAGCTTGAGAAAAGAAATAATTTTTTGGTACATTTATAAGGTGTATTTCAGAAAAAAATCACCTTGACAGTTTTAGATGGCGGTTACACCCCCTGGCGATCATCTTTGAAATCTAAAAATAATTTCCAGGATTTTCTGTTGGCCACTTTAGTTATAACATTTTCTACCGCAAGCCTCTGCGATGAATAGTTTACGAGATACAGCACTTATCTACTGAATGAATAATTTTCATGTTTGAGTTAAATTTTTGAATCAGAATTTTGTGCATTAACTTGAATTGCTCTAGATCAAGTGAATCTATAATTAAAATGGATAGTTGAAAATATCACCTTTCAGGTATGCCAGTGGCTCGTGGCGCTTGGTCTGGAACACCACGTAGCCAAATTCGTGGAGCTGCAGGTGAATGGCGCCTCCTTGTTGCTGCTCACTTCGACCGACTTCAAGATATTGGGCATTACGAGCGACGAAAAGGCTCGCCTAAAAAGGAAAATCAAGGAATTGAAAGTTCAGGCAGAGAAGGAACGCAAGCAGATGGAAAAAGAGCGAAAAGAAAAGGAGCGGATGAGGAGAAAAGCGGAAAAGGCCAGTAAGAAAAATAAGTAGATCAAAAAAAAATTCGTTTTGCCATAATAAAGCGAGAAGTCTCTCGGCCTAAGTTTTAATGTTCCCCCCTTGCCATTAACGGTTTTTTTAAGGTCTTATATTTTTGTGGTATATTTTGTAATAAACTTTATCACTTATTGTCATTTTCACGTTAGTTTTTATGTCGATGTAAATATGTTCATATATATTTTTTATTTATTTATTTAAATAATATAAATCAAATTTATCTAGTTCAGATTGTTTTTATCCTCTTCATAAAATTTTATCTCGAGGCAGGCGCCAGGTCGAAAATCAATCAAATTCAAAATTAATTTGGACTATTGCTTTTAAAAAACTCAATTATTTGATAATTGGAAATTTTCTTGCTATATTTAAACAAAGGTTCAGAATAGGGGTATTTACTACTATTTGGTTACTTAAGGTAATGTTCATGTTTTTATAGTAACGTGTTTCATACTAGGTGACTACCAGAATCATAGAAAAAAAGTATATAGAATGTCATAATTTTGCTGTATTTTCCTTCTTTACTTGTACAGGGTGTTCTACAAGCTCTATGACAAACTTTGACAGAAGGTAGGTTGCTTGATTTTGAACATATTTTTTTTATAAACATGTGTCCGATTCGTTTTTGTTTAGAAGTTACAAGCATTTAAACTTTATTAACAATTAATAATAAAAATTCAAATTAAATGATAATCACAAAACTAAAGACTATAAAAATGTCCACCCTCAGCTTGAATTCAAGCCTCACATCGACGAACTGAAGATTCGGTCATTCGAAGAATGAGATTTGGATAATTTCTTATTTGGCTAGCTGCATACCCATATACAAACACAATATCTGCATATTCCTCAGTGGAGAATAAATACCTACGTTTTTTATTGAAGCAGGTGTATATTTTATAAGTGTGCATTGTTTAACATCCTAAGTGACTTTCTGTCAAATTACGATTCTTCAAATGCTTGTAACTTCTAAACAAAAACGAATCGGACCCATGTTTTTTGAAAAAAAATGTTTTAAATCAAGTGACCTACCATCTGTCAAAGTTTGTCATAGAGCTTGTAGAACACCCTGTATAGACAATATAATAATAGTGTTTCTCATTTTCGAAGGACATTGAATGGAGGAAAAAATTTGAATATTCATTCAATAGAATATTATTGTAGGCAACCCTTAGAATGGTCAATACTTCTATGTTAAAATATAGATATGTTTTAGGAGTGCCAAAGGGTAAATCCGAAACTTGTTATGAAGTATGATCATTTAATATCCTAGAATATTGGAGAACATAATGGCCAAAGGCGATAATTACCTGACTAATTAGTTTCATAGAACAAAATTATTTTTTAATTTGATTTGTTAGATCAAATTTAATCTTTTGTATCATTCAAAAATTGTGAATTATCAATTGATAAACATCAGAAACGTAACACTGGGATCTGAGGACATATCTACTGCAATTAAAATTAATAAAGGATAATTCTTTAAATTAAAATTATCTAATTCTTTTAAGATGCCTAGAATTTTTTTTGTAATTTCCGGACTTTTCCTCAGGCGGTATGATTTTATAGTCTGTCCACCGACCGTTGGCGTGTACGTCATCAATTGTATATGACGTCGATCGTGAACACTGTTGCCAGACGTAATAAATAATCTTAAATCTAAATAGCTAACCTTATTTTCAACAAAAATGAGATATCTTGCATGTTTGACATGGCGGGCATTTTTGGCGGTAAATTCAAATCAACCATTATTCTGTAAAGAAAAAAATTCTATTTCTAAATAACTCACCTCTCTTACAGCATGAAGCGGTAAAAGTGGTCCATTATTGTCCCGTTCTTGTTCAAAATACTCTATCAAAGATTTAACCAAGCATTTTGATTGTTTGTTCAAACGATTCATCGATCGATAAATCGAATTTTTAATTACAAAATATTCTAGGTTACGCGGCGACTGTCAAACGTGAAATGCCGATTACCGGTTCGTTGGTCGAGAGGGTCCGACAACATTGCAAATTTTTCAATTAAATGACAACTTAACAAACATTCAACTTATTTTCATTACTCGGAATGTTAATTTTTCTTGAGATATACATACTATTTGATATGTTAAGAACAAAATATTTGTCGAAATGGACGATATAGTCACTATCACCATATTACTACTTTTTCAGAAAATAACTTACGACAGATATGAATTTTGACCATTTCGAATTTTATTTATTTGGGTAGGCAGCATTGGGCCGTTATTTGCGCATGACAGTGACGTGCACGCCAACTTTGGCTGGACAGACTATATCTGAAACATTCATATCGGTTAGTAAATAAGTTGAAAAGTAGAGAATGCACGCAACTGACTAACAAAATTTATACTAGTTAAAAAATCATGTTGAAACAGAAAATACATCTGAAGTTTCGGTCAATTGATTATTTCTGACCGTACTCTCTGGACAGTACCCACTTGTGAACGGCCAGAGATACCCCACTGAACAGATTAGTTGCTGACTGCCTAATCCAATTCATCATCAAAAACTTTAAAGGCTCGTTTTCATGCGACATAATAATGTCATGACACTTTAAGTCATGACAATATGACATTTCTAATGGTTGTTTTCATGTATTTAATGTCACGATTTTTATAGTGAATTAAAAATGGCGTCGAATGAAGTGATTGCGGCGGCTGCACGAGTGTGAAGTTTAACTATAAGTGAAGAAAACGCACAAAAAAAGAAAAATTGAAAAAAATATTGGTTGTTGGCCTCAGGAGTCTATCGGCAATTTAAAACCAAAAAAGCTTTGGGACACATTTCCCGTTCCACTTCCAGTTTTTGTGTTTTTTTTTTAGTTTTCCGTACGTCTGTATTGTATGTACCTCTAATCCTCCTTATTTTTTTGGCAATGTTTTTACATCTATAATCCCAGTTATAGCTAACACATGTTCTATCGCTTTGCTTCTTGCGACTCTGTTCCTCAAACAAGGCAGATTCTCATATTCCTCCAAAAAGTGGACGATATCGAAAACAACATTTTCTTTTTCCTTTGTTTTATCTTGTGAACCAATATTTTTTTTAACCTCACTTTCACACGTGGTCACGACAATGCGGCACTGCTATATTCACGAGGTATGTTGCGTGGAATTAATGTAAAATGTCACGAAAATATCAACATGATTTTGATATCGCGACACTAATGCCACGGCTTCAAATTGTTGCCGCGACAACGTGACTTTGAAGTTTGCATGTTTAAAAATGTCACGACTTTTAGTGTCATGGCACTAAAGTCGCGACATTGTTGTCACATGAAAACGAGCCTTTATGGCACCTTTCATATAGAATTGGGCCTGTCAGAATTATATTGACATTTTAAAATACAAGCAGTCAAATCAAAACAGTAATAGGTTATGTTATGAATCTTAGTGCAGATTAGGAAAAAGTTAGATATACCATAATATAACAAACACACAGGTTTTTTGATTAGGATTTTTATTTTCTACATTGATATTGATGAAACATGTTATTTTGAAAAATTCTCAATAATCCCGCTAGATCTGGCAGTTTGAGTTGTGACACTAGAATGTATATATCATTGTGTTGTAACTCAAACAGCCAGTTCTACTTGGAGGATAATTTGTGTTCAAATTATGTTTGTAAGAAACTCTAGAAGTTTGGGACTTGGATTACCATTAACTATTTTCTTTTGAATCTGTACACCATTTAATTACCTACCTAGGAGTTCCAAGAAGGACTGTTCTCAATTTTTGGTGTATAGTCTGTCCAGCGACCGTTGGCGTGTACGTCATCAATTGTATATGACGTCGATCGTGAACTCTGTTGCCAGACGTAATAAATAATCTTAAGTCTAAATAGCTAACCCAATTTTCAACAAAATGAGATATCTTGCATGTTTGACATGGCGGGGATTTTTAGCGATAAATTCAAACTGACCATTATTCCCTACCAGAAGTGTCTATCTACATGGAATCCATATTCATCGATCGATAAATCAAACTTAATTACAAAATCTTCTAGGTTACTCGGCGACTGTCAAATGTGAAATGCCAATTACCGTTGGTCGAGAGGGTCCGACAACATTGTAAATTTTTCAATTAAATGACAACTTAACAAACATTCTACTTATTTTCTTTACTCGGAATGTTGATTTTTCTTGAGGGATACATACGATTTGATATGTTAAGAACAGAATATTTGTCGAAATGGATGATCCGGTCACTATCACCATATAACTACTTTTTCAAATAATTACTTACGACAGATGAATTTTGACCATTTCGAATTTTATTTATTTGGGTAGACAGCCTTGCGTCGTTATTTGCGCATGACTGTGACGTACACGCCAACTTAGACTGGACAGACTATAGTAAAATATTTTGTTCAGAATCAGTCACATACGAAATGTGCTTCAACATGTAATGAAATTTAATGTAAATATCTTTCAACACAAGTGTTTTCATGTAGTTTCTAATTTAAATGTATTGAAATCAAGTAAAGGCCACCAAAATTCATTAATTTAGCCAGCTTCCTCGCATTTATAATCGATGATTCTGAATTATTAATGAATTCCTTGTTCCACCTAATTTATATATGATTGTTTTCGATACTTGGCGCCCCACCTGCTATTGTGTAGCCAAAGTTTTATTATTTTTTTAAATTATCAAAAATGGATCTTGGCGAAAGAAAGAAAAAATTTATCTTCATTGCAGAAGTCGCGATCGAATACGTACTGATTTATAATTATTTTTAGATAGGTGTGTATATTGATATGCTCGTGTTAGTTGTTAGTTTGATATTGTAAATATTCTTATGATGTTGAGGATGTCTCGATGAATGTGAGTTATTCCACGTCAAACGCAGAGGATATAATTTTTCATTGAAACTCAAGAAGTCAATATTGATTTTTAAATTTTGAATTAAGGAATATCGTCTACCATTCCCTGTGATAATTTGATGTGGAATTTGTCGTTCGAACTTGTACATTTCATTTAATTGTGTATAACATGGTCTTTTATCGTGTACATGTTCCATTTAATCATCTAGAATGTTTTCCATTTGTTTTGTGTCACGTGTGCCGCATTTCTGCAGATTAAGATGATTTAAATTATTTTGACAAGTACAATTACACAATTATTCAGTTTATTTGTAGATTTCAGGGTTTACATTGTCTATAAAATATAGGGGTAAAGTTGTATCTGATACATGTGAAAATAAGATGAAAAAAGTAAATATGTATGTAGCTGAAAGAATAAGAGCTTGAAAATAAATTTCAAGTTTAGTAAAAATGATATACTAAAATGAAACAATAAAATAAAATATTAAAATTGAATTTATACATATAAAATTGTATATAGTCGATTTTAATATTTCATTTTATTGTTTCAACTTGTCATTTGTTAGATAATTTGATTTTTTTTTCAGCTCTTTATTCGTTCGGATTTGTACACATCCCTTTTCCCTCTTATTTTCCTTTGTTTCACATACAACTTCATCCCTATATTGTATACACGATGGAAGTTCAGAAATCTACAAATGATGAAAATACATTGTCCAACACTCGTAATCAAAGCTTCAGTTCTTACAAACAAAGTTCTAATTATTTTGCAATATCACATCATGATTTTCCAATCGAAATATTGAATAATGAATCATCACAGAAGATAAAAGAAATAACTATCAAAGAAATGAATAATGATGAGTGATAAGCTTTCGGAATATTGGAAATCCAGTGCAGTATGCACAGTTCTCCAGAATATTGGTTAATATTTCCAATTTAAGAGATTCAAAGATTTTTTTAAGAAAAACCAGTGGTGAATATTCAGTTAGCATGCAGTCAGAAAAATTGGGCAGGATTGAAGAATACTCTTTGTTATATCGTCAAGCTTTCGCAAATGTTTATTTCCTTTTTCAATACATCTCCAAATGAAGGTAATTATTTAGAAAAATGACAATTATCTTAAAATTCATAAAATTTTTGTTACTTACTAATTTTGGGTTGAAAGAGAAGGATATGAACTCAGATTTTGTCGCTTTATCATTTTTTTTTTCAAAAAATTATGCTAACCTGACTTATTCTAACGTCACGAACCTAACCTCCGAGTTCAAGAAAGTGAGAGTGAGGTTAAAATAGGTTAGGTTAGCTTAATTTTTTGAAAAAAAAAATTTATGAAGCGACAAAATTTGAGTTCATCTTCGGCTTTTTCAGCCCACAATTAGTAAGTAACAAACATTTTATGAATTTTAAGATAATTGTTATTATTCGAAATAATTACCAAATGTAAACAAGGTTTCAATCATATGGTACTTAGATAGGTTATAAAATATTGACAGCTCGAGGTTACGATAAAAAGTCACAACGTTCATCAAATAACAAAAATTGAGCAGATTAGTATTGGCGTTCTTTTAAAAAAACATACTATGATCATAATTTTGGAAAATATCCTCGAAATCATCAAATTTATTATTCACGACAAAGGAAGCTAATGTTCATGCTGCATGGACAATCAAAACAAATAATGACGTTAGAAAATTTACAAATTGACAGCACTCTTGGAGGCTGTAGTAGGGAGGACGAACCGCATTGCCAACTTAGTTTTAATGACGCTTCTTCACGTTGGTCAACATTGTGGCGAATTTTGTGGACAATACCTATGGCCATCATGTAGAGCGGGTGTTTGTGCTTACCTTGGTTTGTATTGGAATTATGGCCCACAAGTTGGAGCGAGATCCGTGTGGTGCCCGTTTTTAACAAAAGATCGAAGTGTTGTGGCTGAGTTATGGCCGCCGCGTCCTCACGATGGGCGCGCTTTTCGTTTGTACCTTCTTTTTTTAAATTTCTTTTGATTACTTTCTCCTTATACATATTCACGTAGTTGAGGTATGCTGAGAATAAATGAACCGCACCAGCAGTTAGCGCCTCAATATCCATTTTAATAAATTTGTCCGCACATTGGCCTGAATCGAAGCAATCTGAACCTTCCAACGTATGGATGCCATCGCGAACTGTTGGCTAATATGTTTGCCACAATATTCTCCAAAATGTTGGCTAACTTGAAGAGCCGGCATTATACACATTCACCTAGTTGAATGCCTGAACCGACGCAAACTGAACGACCATCCAACGTATGGATGCCATCACGAACCTTTGGCTAATATCTTTGCCACAACATTCCTCACAATGTTGGCCAACGTGAAGAGCCGGCTTTAAAGGAAACTTGAAAACATCGAAAAAAAAGAATATTGTGAACACACTTTTGGTTTTGGAAAAGACAGGTTTAGGTTATAGTATAGTTAAGCTATATTATGGGCTCTATCAGAAGGAGAATGAATTTTTTTTTTAAGTTTTAGAAAGTTATTTCTGATGATGCCGAGGTTATTAATATCAGTTTTTTTTTCACGCTGGTTTTTGCATAATTTTGGATACCAAACATTTCTTTGGATAATATTTTATGATAGTTATTTTCCATACATAACACTTTATATTACTTAAGTCCATGGTGTGATTGTTTTCAATGACACTTTTAGACAGTGCACAACTGCACATTATAACTTTTATGTTGCAATCGCATCTGTGAGACGTAATGCGTCCCTAAAGATTCCTCCACGTTTGTCCAATGTAGGTGTTGTTACAATTCAGACGCGAAACATTCCATTTTTCCAATATTTTCACCTTTGTTTTTATTTCTGTAAAATTGCTATTGTGGTCAATATGATACAATTGGCAATCTTAATGTTTTCATCCTTGAAAATATTAACCAGTTTAGGGGCTAGTGACCATATGTAACCAGGCGCGGATCCAGGCCCGACTTTTGGGGGGGAACTTTTATATATTCAAAAGCCAAAAGGTACTGGTATTTTGGGCAATGGTAAATCGAGTAGATACCAATCAAAACAATTAGGTGTGGCACGGACCATTTGGGGGGGGGCGTTCCCCCAGTTCCCCCCCTCTGGATCCGCGCCTGTATGTAACATAGTGAACATTTAAAAAGAACATTGTTAACCGAAGGGTTATCTACATTAATCTCCTGGTCCCCATTAGTTGATACGGTTGGGTTCACACTTTGGAACCCCATTCCAACGTTAACCGTTCAGTCATCAGATTGTGAACTAAAAAGTAATTTATTTACTAATTTTCAAATAGAAAACAAATTTATTGTAACTTCATAACCTATCTAAGAATCTAAGTACTATTACCATATGATTTAAACCTTGTTTAAATTTTTAGATGCCTTGAAAAATTAAACCAAACATTTCCGACGATAGAACAAAGAGTATTCCGTAATCCAGCCACATTTTTTTGGCTGCATCCCCATATATATGTATATATATATATATATATATATATATATATATATATATATATATATATATATATATACATATATACATATATACATATATATATACATATATATATATATATATATATATATATATATATATATATATTATATATATATATATATATAATATATATATATATATATATGATATGTATATGTATATATATGTATATGTATATGTATAGTGTATATGTATATGTATATGTATATGTATATGATATGTATATGTATATGGATGTATATGTATATGTATATGTATATGTATATGTATATGTATATGTATATGTATATGTATATGTATATGTATATGTATATGTATATGTATATGTATATGTTATTATATGTATACTGTATATGTATATGTATATTATATGTATATTGTATATATATATTTATAAATATATATATATATATATATATATATATATATATATAAATATATATATATATATATATATATATATATATATATATATATATATATATATATATATATATATATATATATATATATATATATATATATATATATATATATATATATATATATATATATATATATATATATATATGGGAATCAGGGAAATTGGTCTCCCTGGTGTTTTACACTAACTAAAGGTATAAAGGTTTTGTTTTTTGAATATTTTGACACTTTTAGCACCACACTGAAGTTTTCCAAAATAATTGTCCATTACTAAAATAATCAAAAATGAATTAACTAAAAAGTTGATCTCATTCAAAAATATCACTTGAATATGAATCAGATGAAATTTCATAGTGTTTTCATCAAATTAGATGAAAAACCTTGTTTATAGACGCAAACAATCATTAATTTCTTTATTTTGATTCATTACCACAATATTTATCGATTAATATGTGAAAGGATATTCAAGGTTAGTTCTTAGATTTTGAGAGTGTAGATTGATTAAGTTTTTATACTTCTTGATGTTTCAACATGTTTTAATAATGTGAAGGTTTAAACTAATATCGAACTTGGATCTACTAACTTACTTGCTTTGTTGCTATCTATAAAATGGTGTCAAACTCATAAATTTACATCCATAATGAATATCTTTCTGATGTTTTATTCGAAAATTTATTTACAATTCATTCTTTTAATTTGTCTATTGTTGATTAAAGGAGAGATTTTTTTCAGAGAAAACTTACTAATAATGACTATTCTGATAATAATATTCTTTGGAGAATATTGTTACTTCAAAACAGTGTGTAAGTTGAAATTAAATAATCATTTCACTCCAACAATTCTTCGCAAAATATTAGTAAGTGCCATAGCTTAATCTATTGATTTTATTTAGTGTTCTGTAAATGTGAAGTCTTTCTTCTCAATTATTGAAAATTGGATATCTTAGCATTAATTATATTACATTTCTGTTTATCTCTAAATATAATTTGAATGTTTTAAAATTCTTCAAAAAATAATACTCTTCTCTCAGAGACATTTGAAAAAATTTCGGTATGCAACAAAATTCAGTTACATTTATTTATTATAGCTGCTCACACATTTTTTAAAACTGATGTCAATTTTATTTTATTTATATATATATATATATATATATATATATATATATATATAATATGTATCACACATACATTTTCAGATGAACAGAAAAATTTAGATGGTAATCACTTTCGACTTCTTGAAAAAAACGACAGTTTTTGGAAGTATTTCAAAACACTTACACAATAGTATTATGAAAATTATATTGTGACATGAATACAGTATTAAAAGTGCCAAGTGTATCATAGACTAAAATAAATGTTTTTTCTTCAACATGATAATCAAAAGTTAAACATGTAAGTTATTAAAGTTTAGATCAATTTTCAATAAAGAAATTAAAGATTTAACAAATATCAATAGGTTGGGAACTATAATTTGTGACATATTTTATATAAGTCACATATTCAATGTTTCCTATAGTTCACATCTTTTTACTCCATTTCCTCTTCACCTCTGTTGAAGAAGTTATTTATGTGAGTCTTATAGTCTTATACTTGGCATATGGAAGGAAACATGACAAGTGGTGATATTCAATATACTGAAAATTCTGCTAACTCATTCATTCTAGTTAATTTTTTGTATTTTCATGTGAAGTTTTAACATTTTCGTTTGCGGGACCAATTCTTTGACTCCTACAGTCTGCATAATTGGCAAATGAATTTTGCTCAAGCATTCATGTTTCCAAAATAATTTTTTACTGAGAAGCTTCATCACATTGTATAAGTTGTGATTTTACTTTTAGACTTTTGTAAATTATAAACAAATTATAGAATTCAGTGAATAAATAAATAACATGTGATTTTTATATTGAGTTCCACTTCAATTACCTAAAGCTCTAGTTAAGTGTTTTGAATTCTTATGCATTATATATATATATATATATATATATATATATATATATATATATAAAAAATATATATATATGTATATAATATATTACATATAATATATATATATAAATATATATATATAAATAAAAATTTATATATATATATATATATATATATATATATATATATATATATATATATATATATATATATATATATATATATATATAAGTGATTAGGGTGACCCCGAACATTTTCATAAATCTTTTAGACAAAATTTTTTTTTTATGATATTGCATTAAAAAACACATACAACTCTGAATTTTCACCATTCTAACAATAACCCATTTTTTAAATAGCCATTTTAACAATTCAAACAACGTTTGATAGATAGATATAATGATAGATAGATATACATCGGCAGATAGATGAATAGATAGAAAGATAGATAGATAAAAATAATTTATATAGCAGAACAACGTTTGCTGGGTCAGCTAGTATATATATATATATATATATATATATATATATATATTTATATATATATATATATATATATATATATATATATATATATATCTATATAGGCTTGCCATACGTCCCGGTTTGACCGGGGCCGTCACGATATTTTTCTCTTGTCCCGGTGTCCCGCCCGGTTTTGTTGATGTCCCGGAAAACCGCTGTAAGAAGTAAAAAGTAATGAATACTGTTTAATTATAAAAACAGACCTATGAGAAGGGTGAGCGCTACCTAGTGGAGAGGTGTACACTATCACTTTATCGGGCAGAGAGTCGTGAGCGCTTTGAGAGTAAAGATTAACATTGTCAACTTATAAATTGATTGTCTTTTTAGTTTGACAAAAAAAAATTTTACAATTGTTTTTGTAGCTAGACAAACAGTTATAGTTTTACAAGAAATACTAAGACCTTTGTTCAATTAATCAATTTTATGAAGTATTTTAAATTTTATTTTATTATCACTTCTAGATAGACCAGAAAAAATTATCATTAAAAATTCAAAAATATAATTTTTTAAGTAGCAAAAATTCCTTTTTTATTTTCAAAAGGTGTGTAGAACTACAACTTTGGGGCTCTAGATTCCTTCCTCTCTTCACTTGCGATGCTTAAAAAATGGCTTAAAACCTATATATATATATATATATATATATATATATATATATATATATATATATATATATATATATATATATATATATATATATATATATATATATATATATATATATGTATGTATATATAAATATGTGTGTGTGTGTTCCTGCATCAGCTTTGAAAATTATTAATGACAATTAAAATACTTTTTGGATTATTTATTCTTTGAATTTTAAGCAAATTTTTATATATAATACGCTCCAATACCACTATCCCTTTCTTAGAGGCATGTACATCTTACAGACATGAATTTGGATCTTTCGATTGCCTTAATTGAAAACTATTACCAATAAGATGACCAATGTGATAGCTATTCGTGCATTTAATAGACTGCCCGGTGTTAAAAACATTAAACCTAGGAAAGTGTGTTTTGATAAGTAAGCTTAAAGACTAGGTAGATGCCAATTATTATCGCAGTTCTGAATCTTAATTTTGTAAAAACTACTGCGTTTGTTTTTCTGGTATGCAGACTGCTTATGTGGGAAAAACATTAAAACCTTGGAAAGTGTGTTTTGAGAAGTAAGCTAAAAGACTAAGTAAATAACAATTATTAGCGTAGTTCAGAATCTTAATTTTGTAAGATCTGCTGAGTTTGTTTTTCGAGTATGCACAATGCCTTAGGTGTTCAAACCATGAAACCTTGAAAGTGTATATTGAGAATTAATCTAAAAGACGAGGTAAAGAACAATTACGTAGGTCTGAATCTTAATTTTGTAAGAACTGTTCCGTTTGATTTTCTGTTATGCAGACTGCCTTATGTGCTAAATCGGCTAATACATTGAACCTTAGAAAGTCTGTTTTCAGAATTCAGCAAAACACTAGGTAAGGAGCAGTTACTAGCGTGGCTCTGAATCTTAATTTTATAGGAACTGCCGAGTTTGTGTTTTCCGGTGTGCAGATTGATTTTATAGTTAAAATTATCATAAGTTGTTAGTTATTATTATATATTGTTTTGTTAATGAAATTTTAGCGGGCTGTAATTTTATGGAATAAATTATATACAATTTCGAACAACAAAAAAATACACAAAAACCTATAAGTATGATGGAATTAAGAGAGATACACTTACCCTCTATAGTGAGTTTGTTAGGCCTGTAAAAGTAACGAAAAGTTTGTTACCCGTATGTATTCGTTACTTTATGATGGAGTATTCGTTACTAAGTATTCGTTACTTTCGTTACTTCCGTATAAGGAAAGATTTGAACGCTTTAGTGTTAGATTTCGTTATCGTTACTTTCGTATGTTTCGTTACATTCGTTATCGTTACTTTCGTATAAGATTCGTTAGTAGTTTACTTTACAGATATACCGTATATACGTTAGTTTCGTATGTTTCGTTACATTCGTTATCGTTACTTTCGTATAAGATTCGTTAGTTCCGTATAATATAACGATAATTTGAAAGATTCAAGCTCATATTCCTTATTGCATTAATATTTATGTGTCGTTATTTATACTTAGTATGATTTATTGGATTATAGGACACTTTCCTGTAGGCTAGGGTTATAGATAGCTGATTGCATTTTATTAATTACAATAAATTCTTGTGCATATTTGTAGGAAACACCAGTGATACATATTATTACTGAAATAACGGCTTTTGAATTTTTTAGGTTTTTTTCAAATTATTCAACAGAGTGATCAAAAAAGGATATTATTTTGTAATAATTTCAAGACTCAAAACTCATTATTTTCAAATTGTTCATCTCCCCTTTATATTTACTCTTCGTTCAATTGCTTCTAAGATTTAAGGCTTATTTTATATAACATTTTGAAATAAAATAATTTCACATAAATTGGTTTCTGCAGATTACTTTTATTAGTACTGGCAAATTGGTATTTTTTTAAGGTATGTGAATATAATAATTTTTTTGTGATTTGAATTTTGAAAATTTTTTTAGAGGTATGTCTTGTTTTTTTTCATGTTTTTCTTTATACTTATTGAAAAAATTTATTATCAAATATGTGAGTGTTTAACTGATGTAATATGTAGGTAAAAAAGTGTGACTTGTGGTGGTCATCTTTTCACTCGTACATCTAATAAAAATTAAACATCTGACGTCACGGTTATCTACCTTAATAATTATTACCCAAAGATAAATTTTAATTTTTTTATATGATAAATTCGATGGACGATGAATCAACTCTGTGGTAGTTCATATTTATATTAAAAATTAAATAATAAGAAAACAACGTGTCTAAAAACCACAAAATGAAAATAACTTTTTATTCGACTAGTTTCGCCTGTTACAGCATTATCAAGACTGAATATTACAAATTTCAATTAATTTTTTGAATACATGTATTCAGTCTTGCATAATCTGCTGTAACAGGCGAAACATATCGAACTAACACATAGTTATTTTCATTTTGTGGTTTTTAGACACGTTGTTTTCTTATTATTTAATTTTTAATATTTTTATGATATTCATAAACAGAACAGTAGTACAAATACATGCTCAAAGTCATGCGCAAAGGAAAAATGCGAAAGTAACGAGTAACGATGCTAGTTCGAAAGTAACGAATCGTTACTTCGAGTCTAATGAAGTATTCGTTACTTAGTAACGAATACATACGGTTTGCCACAGCTCTAGAGTTTGTGGATCCCTGCTGTCTAGCTGGAGGTGAACTATGGAAGGAGAGGAAAAAACAGGGATTGTGGGAACCAACTATAAGCACTCGAATTTAAAAGAATGTCTATGGTTTATGGAAAAACTATGATCACATCTAATGATAATTTCTATAATTTTCTATTGATTACTATACTATAATATTACCGAATACCACGATATTCTCGAATTGAAGTGAATAATGTTCGGTTTCACGCTAAACGATAAGGTTTTTCTAGAACTTAAAAAAAAAGAAAACATCTGCCCGAAAGCAATGGAACAGTATTCAAACCGATACTCTCCGAATTTCTACTATAAAACTAAATGACCTTGTGGCCCAAACATATATTAACATTCATATATAGGTATATGAATATATATATATTTATGTATATATATATATATGTATATATATATATATATATATATATATATATATTATATATATATATATATATATATATATATAAATATATTTATATATATATATGTATATATTTATATATATATATATATATATATATATATATATATATATATATATATATATATATATATATATATATATATATATTTATATATATATATATATATATATATATATATATATATATATATATATATATATATATATATATATATATATATTGTTTTCAGTTTCCGATAACGGTCACTCGAGGTTATATTTTGTTTAGATAACGGATATATATATATATGTATATATATATATATATATATATATATATATATATATATATATATATATATTGTTTTCAGTTTCCGATAACGGTCACACGAGGTTATATTTTGTTTAGATAACGGATTTCAATCTGCGTTTATTTCCAAATCAAAGTTGACTCTGATGTTTGCTTTCGAAATATATATTTTATTTCATCATCGGCGCTTCTAAAATATAAAATACACGTCAACACAGAAACACCACGAATATGATTGCCACATAATGCAAGGTTAATGATTTTCATTTGATATTATTGTTCTATTCAGTGGCATTTACCTTAAGAGCAGTACTAAATTACTGAACTTTTTGAACACTTTGCAACAACTTTCGCAACAAATGACTTTCTGATATGCGACTGATTCTTTGTTTGATTTGTAATTGAAGTGACATTCTTGCTTTTAACTAGTCAATTGATGATTATTGAACCTTATTAAAATATTATTGCTTACTTACCTTTTTATGTCCCAAATACACTGTAATTTATTTGATTTAAAATTTTTATTTTTTCACTTTATTTTGACTTAATATCGGAAAAAACCCTAATTTTCAATCGAAAATTCTCCCGTCAAAATATGTTTTCTTCAGAAAGTTAGTGTGCTTGCTGTTCGTTGAAATCTCTACTTTTTGATGGTGTAAAAGGAAATACATTACTATAGTAAATTTTAACAAACAAATAAGTTAATAAAGTTAATATTTAATAATACATCTACAATATTTTGAGAAAGTTGTAGAATCTTCTTTGAATTATATGCGTAGATGCCTATTTATTGCTATTTTAAGATAACTTATATACCTGAGTGACCTACGGAAAATTTTAGCCCATCAAAACGTATTTCATAGAGAGTTAGTGAAGGGGCTAGGAGGGTCTGAGCCTTACTACATAAGTACCTATTAACTATAGTAATGTATTTTTTTCACACCATCGGAACGTAGAGATTTCAACGAACACAAAGCACACCAACTTTTTGAAAAAGGCTGATATTTTGACGGGAGAATTTCCGATTGAAAATTAGGGTGCTTTTTCGATATTAAGTCAAAATAAGGTGAAAAAATTAATATTTCAAATCATATAAATTGAAGTGTATTTGGTACATAAAAAGGAAAGTTTCACCAAATTTCGTGAAAAAAAATTTGTTTGTAAAAGATAAAAATAAAAAACCAAAAACTTGGTTCTTTGAATTTTTCACATAAATTTTGAGGTTATGTGAAAAAAGTGTGAATACAAAAGTTGTAGATTTTTTTATTACCTACAACTTTATCATCTGACGTTCTTCTATAGGGCATGTAGTTTTGCCGGAAATCGAGATAAACCGTTTTTCACCCTTAAAAAATCACCCCCTTCCTCTTCCCGACCTCAGATCGCCCGTAATTTATTTTTTCTTTCATTTTTAATATATTCTCTTTCTTTTCCAACGGGTTTCATCCTACTATTATTTTTTTTGGTTTCAAAAATTATCGACCCTGGTCTATACCCCATAGCTCGTAATTCTAAAGAAAAAGTCTTGCACCTCGTTGTCATGGAACAGTTTGACAATTTTATAAACAGTGTCAGTTTTTTGTGTTCTTAAGTTCGCCTGGTCGTCGTTAAAGCGAACTTAAGAACACAAAAACAATGGATGAAATTGAGGAACAAAATCAAATTCCTTTAGAAATATTGGTAGAATCATGTGCAGCGAGTATTGATTTACTGCCGAAAATAACTCAAGAGCGATATCAAAAAGAATATGAAAATTTAGAAATGTGGCGTAAATGCAAGAATGTAAAGGTGGTTAATGAAGATGTATTATTAGCCTATGCGAAAGGAAAATCAGAGGTTTATTCTCCCAACTCGCTGTGGACCAAGATTTCAATGTTGTTATTGTAAGCAGAATGAAGTTTTGAAATAAATATTTGAACAAGTGATTTCTTAACGGCCGCCGGCCGTTAAAAAATGTTAACGGCCGTAGGCTGTTAACATTAACTTTTTAATTGTCATCTGAATACCGTTAAATCAAGATAACAGTATGGGATTACGAAAATGTCATATTGTCACGACTTGAAGTGTCATGACATTATTATATCGCATGAAAACGAGCCTTAAAAAAATGTCAAACAGTAATATGCTTTTATTGGTTTTTTTTTGCTCGTGTGTAGAGTTTATCCTCTTTGAGTGCAAGATAATACTACGCTGAATAAATTATATCCACTTCTGTTTCTCATGCAGTTGAATGCATGAGAAACAGATTCAATTGAAAATATAATATCCAAGATTATTTGAGACATATTTCAAAGATTTTGCCAATTTTGAAATCAAATTTGACCTCTGCCCCCATGCAATTTAAATGTTTTTACATTCTCTCTCTTTATTAGGGGATTCCACATAAGGTTGACATTCCCTCATCTGCTTACCGGAATAAAATTATTTTTTATTAAATAAAATATGTCACTGAATACACACCGAGAGGGTTGCCGTAAAAAAAACCCGATTTTCTCGGACCGTTATTGGGGGTTTTCACATATCGCCCATACCACGTGAAAAAGCACTAAATTTATTTTAAAAATCATTGGTCAAAAGTATTTTTGACCCAATGATAACCAAAATAAATGCTGTCGAAAAAAAATTCTCAAAATACGAAAATATGCAGGTTTTTGGATAGTAACATTATATTTTCACATTCATCTATGAAATTTTACACATATATACAGTGAAATGTCGCTGCACCAAGAGGAAATTTATTAAACAGCTGTTTACCTTACTGGACATTACATACCGTTGGTGTACCTATTGTATTTTGCCTGATAAAAGCCAAAATACATACGGAATAATGTTATGTATACTGGTTGAAAAATGTCGTGAATCGAATCTAGTTATTCAACCAGCATCAGTAGAAATTGATTTCAAGTTAGCCATTTATAATGCCTGTCAGAACGCATGGGAAAACTCAAACATTGTTGGTAAATGTAATTTTGTATGCTAGAACTAAATTTTTGAGAGGTTGATTAAATATAGGTTTTGGATATTAAATAAATTTTTTGACCGCCTGTATCCTGGATATTTTTTGGCCAATGAATTTTAAAGGAAATATAGTGCTGCAGGAGCCTTCAAGAATTGCTGAAAGAGCATTGAAGTGGTTGGAGTGATGCGAGTTAGAAATTCACTCGCTCTTATATTAAAAAAACACGTCGCATTATCCACATGTTGAGGGTACTTCAAACCAGCGGAGGGGGGATAAAGAAGGGGGAGGTAGAGAAGAATTGGTTTCAGGTGGAAGGTGAGGGAGTATGCATGATATGTGTAATAAAACATAGATATGTGTAAAAGTATAATTTTATTATTCGAAAACTTGCATTCTTCTGCTTTTTTCACGTTTTAAGAAATTTCACCTTTTTTTAATTGCTTGTATATAAGAAATATTTTTGACCAATGAATTTTGAAGAAAATTTAATGCTCTTTCACGTGCTTTTCGCTCAACCACATGGTTCAGAAGATATGGAAAGAAAACGATATGGATCGCGGTTTTCAGCCAGTCCTTCCCCCCTCCTTAAAAGCTCCAGGTCCTCGTGTTCGAAAACTCAGCAAATACACCCTCTATCAGCCCCAAATAACCCCTCAATTTTTTGTTAACTTCGAAATTGAGTCCAGCTCACTCCGATGCATTCTACAAGGCTCCTGGACTATTTGCTCCCCTGAATTTTTTTTGATTAAGAGCCTGGCAACCGTTATTTATGAACTGATGTTTGCCGGCAACTCTATTGCATTTGCAATAAAATTACCATAATTTAATTTATATATTTCAAGTGGTAAGCAGATGAGCGCAATTACTCATATCAACTCACTTGTTTATACACGGCAATCAGGTAATAGGGACCAGAAAAAGGTAGACAAAATAGCTGTACCATATTGTGTATGTTATATGCTTCGGTGAATTCTGAAAAAATAATAACTTTTTGTAATTTTATTTAATTATAGCTATGAACATTTTTTTATGGCAACCATATCGGTGTATGTTCAGAAGCATATTTTATTGGATAAAATATAATTTTTATTCGGTTAGCAGGAAAGTCTGCCTTATAGGCCAGGCGCCGCGTATTTTTTTTCTGCAATCTTCTACAGAGTTGATTTGACTTTTGGAATATTTTCAGGGGTGTCTTTTGAATATAAATTCACGTTGCCGTCATGCGGGGTGGTCGCGTCAGCCGCCATCTTGGAAAACACGTTTCATCAAATATCTCGTGAACTGTGCATCATACGGCAAAAATATACATTTCATTTTCGTTGATAATGACATTCTCTTCAATTTTTATTCATAACTTCTTTCTGTACAACGCATAGATTTTTATTTATGGCGCTCTAAACTTTTTTATATTTGTTTATTGCTAAATATATAGTAAACGGTTGATGATAGATGAAAAATGTAATGAACAAATTTGTAGAGCATAAAATTTACTATAAGTTTCATCTGAAACTTTTTTCTGTGGAATGTATACCTACTTTAAGAGCTATAGCTTGATAAAACTTGCACCTCGTAAATTATCATACGAAATGTTGCCCGTTACTACGAGCAAAAAACATTTCATATCGCATGAAATCGCATAAGATGTTCAGAAATTATTTATACTACTATTATTGATAATAATTAATGTTATTATCATATAAAAATTTTTTATATTATTTTATTTTATATTTTATTATTTATAATATGAATTTATTTATTAATTTTTTTTATGGTAGGGGAAAGGCATCATGCACGGAATGACGGAATCCTGGATCCGTGATAAGATCGATTAAGTTGAATAATAATAATAATAATAATAATAATAATAATAATAATTATGATCAGAATGAAAAGTTGCAGAAGAGGATAACAGAGTTAAATTGATGCAAATTAATTTTTTGAAAAAACACTAAAACATTTATTTTTATAAAAAAAATGGCACGTTATTTTATAAAGCAAGTCTCATTTGTTTCGATGATGAAGACACTCATCACCTTGCAGATCTCCGTCTTCTGCCTCCGTTATAATAAGTGAAGGAGATTGATCGAAATTTGTGTCTTCATCAATTTCGTCTTCGATGGTATCCACTGCATCAGGAACATTGTCGCATGTTTATCCACTACTATTAGAACAAATAATTAAACATTTTAATCCAGCTTTTCGGCATTCACAGACAGCCCCGCAATTTTTGGTGCATGTGCAAGAAATTATTTGTAGTAAATTTGACGGTGCGAGACCCATAGTAGTTCGAACTGTTTCAAGTCCGGTTGAAGTCTGCTCCCTACCCCATTTTTCCGGTTCATGGTAAAATGCAAGCCAAGTTTGAACCTGCTGATAGACTCTGAAGGAATAGTAACGTGCCGTATCTCAGATTGTAGGTAGAAGTGATAGATTAAGCTTCGTCTTACCCGCCAATTTCTCGAAGCATTTGCATCGAAGAGAGTTAATTCTTCAGATTCGTCACCTCTATACAGCGCAATAAAAAAACGTCCTCCAGCTTTAGCAGTTATGTTTGGATCAACGTACTTTTCGGTGAACCACTCCACAGCCTTCAATAGAGAATCAATGCAAAGTTGAAAGAACTTTGGTTTTCCCTATTTTATATACACAACGCACAAGTTTTCACTACAAGCTGTAATAAAGAACACAGAACTGAGGCAGCTACAAAAATTTCAATGCGATGAAGCCGAGTGCGAACCCTGTGTCAATATACAGCATTATAATCTCGTGGCTATTCTGCGTCGACTTACAGCATTATAACTCTCAAAGTATACATTTCACGGAAAAAAATTTCAAATAAAATTTACAGCAAATTTTATGCTCTACAAATTTGGTTATCATCATTTTTCATGCATTATCAACCGTTAACTATATATTTAGCAATTAACAAATTTAAAGAAATTTGGAGCGCTATAAATGAAAATCTATGCCTTGTACAGAAAAAAGTTATAAGTAAGAGTAGTAGAAAATGTTATTATCTACGAGAATGATTTTCATTTTTTTTGTCCATTCCAAGATGGCGGCTAACGCGACCACCCCCGCATGACGCCAACGTGGATTTATATTTAGGGAACACCCCTGAACATGTTTCAATAGTCAAATCAATTCTGTAGAAGATTGCATTACGAACAGTGTTTTTTTGTTCTGGCGCCTGGCCTATTACTTGGAATCCTAGACTACATTCTCACACTGGTTAGCAGTTATAACATTAGCCTTGATGCAGTTGATTGTGGCAAAATTTAAGTAAGTGTCAAAACTATTGCTGTCAGGTTTCCATTCGAAAATATAATAGTTATTTATGTATCTAGTGCGTTATATAGATCCTAACGCCAGGAGGGTAACATTCGGCCCAAGGGTCTTTGTCCGAGGGATGAATGTTCCCCGATGGGCATTAGGATCTAGTAACGCACGTGTTGCATACAAGATTTTATTTTTCACGGAAAAATTATTCTATTATAATGAAAAACAGATTTTAAAATCGGTTCATTGCTCCTTTACTTTCCATTTTCCTTCTCATAGTAGGCATGTCATTTGTTGATATTTTGACGATTGTGAATATTTTTGTCATCATATTCAGTGAATGTCATTGCTGCTTTCTTTGTGTAGTCTTATAGAAATAATGGAAATATAAATGAATTCACCCAAGAATATCAGAGAAAATGCTGCCAAAGCTGCGAATAATTAATTGCCAGAGAAATACAGAGTCGTATACGACAAGGATTATGAAGTATTTAATCAATGGAAGTTGCTTAATTTCTCCTCGTACAATGAGCAGACGTTATGATCCATAATGCCTGCTCATAACGCTCTAGAGCATAATGAGTGTATTTATAGCAAAAGCAACCCTATCTAAGGTAAAATCAACAAATAATATACAAGTGAAAAATAAAGAGTATTTTGAATTTCAGTTTTTCATTTCGAGAACTGTACAAATATAACAATTAATACAAAGTAGAATGTTTGTTGAGTTAATGCGAGTGTTGACCAAATATAATTTTAATTAAGTTCTGTAATATAAATTATCTTTTGTTAGAGTAAGTATAGTCTGCTACTCTGTTAGAATGAAAACTCGTGATGCTCGCATCGAATTTTTATTCTAACTTTGTTATAGAATATACTATGTATAAATATCGTTGTGTATCGTTAAAAATTAATAATTGTTGATGTTTGTTGTTTTCAGTAGAAATGATGCTATTGAATAAAGAGTGTTTCTAGAATATTGCTGACGTCATTAGAAAGACGAACATGATACGTTCGATTGATATTATCGATAATATCGAATCTATCGAGAGTAGAATCAAAATTTCATACACGAATGATAAATTTAAAATTTCACCTATCTAAAACTGAAGTTCTGAATATCTTGAGTTGAATGACCTCAAATCAGAATGTGAGTCAATTCAATATTGGAAAATTTTCGATTATTTAAAATACCTATAGCAAACGAACGAACAGAGATTATATTATGTAGTTTACATGGGTGATTACCAACAAAACAACATTAATTATCCAAGCGTTTTAAAAGCACTTTTAAATAGCTGCAGTTGATTGAATACTTATTGAAGATTCTGTAGATGATACATTGAACGTTCGTGATTGTTTCCTGCAATATCAACTTCAAAACATTCCACTTTTTTGAACTTTATACAAAATGTCTTCAATTTGTTCATTAGAATATCTTCATAAGAGAGCTTGTGTAATTTTGCGTATCTATGAGATATATTCTTGAAATATTCTCAAATACTGACAGGAGTGTCCGAACTTGAATAAATTAATATAAAGCTAAATTTGATAAAAATAAAGCTAAATGTTGAATTAACTTTAGGTTTATTTTTCGAGAGTAAAATGTTACATTTCAACTGTGTCAATGTAAAAAATTGGCAAAGGGAGAAAATTGCTTAATTATTTCGAGTTTTTAGGCTAGGAGTCCGTCAAATACCGAATGTGAAACCATCCATGAAAAAATTGTCGATTTTTACATTAATCAATAAGTCTTCACAATTGACTAAACGACACATATCAGTATCTCGTGGAAAAAAAAATGAAAAATGGAAACACACGTGTTTCATTCCTCCCTGAAGTATGTGTCAGGGAGGCGGGCAGCTTGAGTTTAGAATTAACTCCTTCAGCCAGATCAGAGGATACACTTGTATGTACAAGTGCATTAAGGATAGGTGAGACGGGATATTTATGGAACATAAGAAGTGTGGGTAGGGTTCAGAGGACTAATACTGGCCCAGCATTAGCCTCATAAGTTTGCAAGCAGTGACCTACATTACCATAAGAAAACCTCTGAAAAAAACTCATGGCAGACCAGTCGGCCCCGGAGTTTGAACCCGAGACCTCCCAAATACTAGCCAGCGTACGCTAAGAACTCGACTAACTAGCTTGGTGTATCTTGTGAAAAGGAAAAAAAGGAAACACACGTGCACAAGTGCATTAAGGATAGGTGAGACGGGATATTTATGCAACATAGGAAGTGTGGGTAGGGTTCAGAGGATTAATACTGGCCCAGCATTCGCCTTATAAGTTTGCAAGCAGTGACTTACATTACCATGAGGAAACCTCTGAAAAAAACTCATGGCAGACCAGTCGGCCCCGGGGTTTGAACCCGAGACCTCGCAAATACTAGCCAGCGTACCTAACGTACTCAACTAACTAGCTTGGTGTATCTTGTGAATGAATCGTATCTATTTATACTTTTCTCGTCTCGAAGATGGTACTTTTATGGCAGGAATATATTTTAATCTATCTCCTGATTTTTACTTTGTTGAGATTTAATTTATTACTTGGAGGTACATCGGATAAATTTTTGGAGTGGATAAAGTGCATTCCTTTATATATTTGTTGAAGTAATTGATTGTAACACAAAAACATGTCTCATCGTGCTGGGATACCACAAAGCTTTAAACTGGGACCTCTGTTATTTTAGCTATTCAAATGAAATACTCGGAATTATCTATAATGAAGTAATTACTCTATTTACTAGCGAGGTTATAAGCAAATAAATAAAATTAGAATTGAACTACTATGATCTAGTTCAACTTCATGGATTGGTGCTATAAAAATAACATCAATAACTCTTATAATCTAAAGAATTATGCTTTGAGGTGTGGTAGTTGTTTTCAAAATGATAAGAACATTTCATATTATTTCACCATTTAAAAAAATTTACAACTAAAGCTCTGGGAAACAGCTGAGATATAGATAAAAATATAAATATTGTGCGAATTTGCTGAAAGCACTCCTCAATATCACTTCTTTTGAATTTATACTCATTTTCTCAAACCGTTTAGGGAACATGTCCAAGCTACGTAGGGGTTAGGTTTTTGTCACGTAGTCAATGTCCTCTGGAAACGTGTTCGATGAACATGATTGAGATAAAAGATATGTGAATAAAATAAAAAAAGACTTTTGTTTTAGTAAATTAAGTTCCTGTTACATATGTTTTTTCTCCTTGATATTATTTTTTCACCTGTTAATTATAGACACGTCCAGGGTGGCCAAATTTCGATGTTTGTATGGGGTATCTCTGTAACTATAGGAGGTGAAAAAAATGGAGGGCGCATTTTTCGAGACAAATTCACTGGCGAAACCCAAAATTCGCTATTTTCTTTTGTTGAGTTATAGATAAAAATTCGATTTTTCCATCATTTCAAGACAAGGGTGCATATCACGGTTATTTGTGAACTTACGAGATAATAACTTCTACATTCTTCAGGCACTTTTTTCTGTATAACACGGTGGCTTTGTTAAATCTAAAGAAAGTGCAATTTCGAGTTGTGGACTAAAGGTGTATTTTTTTAAATGGAAGAAATGGTTGGCTGTGATTTGGTTGGAACGGTTTTTTCCTTCTTTCTAACGATGTATAATATGTTACTTCTGATGTGAAAGCCTTTAATAGCAAGAATAATATTTTTCTACGAGCGGGCGGAAAATTGAATTTTCCACACACATTTTAGTGTGGAAAATTAATTTTATCTACTCCAGTGAGTTAAGAAGCTCTTACCGCACGCATTTTGAGTAAGTTAAGAGCTTCTTAACTCACGTATTTTTATTACCGCACTCTTTCTTTAGATGACTACCAAAATAAAATAAAAAGTTTGTAAAACATATACAGACTCATACTTCTGCCTGGATTTTTCTGGTAGCAATCCAGAAATGGCTCTCGATGCCTCTTCTTCAATATCAGAAGGAATACTTTCCGAATCGCTCATTTTAGATTACAATTTTTGAAACTTGACTTTAAAGTGACATCATTATTATTTAATATCAAATTGACATTGCCATGCATGGTGTTTCAGGTACTTATTTAAACAAAGGTATTAAGGTAAAATTAATTATAATAAAAATGAATCGTATAAAAATAAGTATCCCGGTTGGAGGTAGATAAAATATTGTACAATACACGCGAGTTAACCCCATTAAGACACTTGTGTGGTGCAACTTTCACACGCGTATTTTAATGATGCTGTTAACTCACTTGAAATAACTATTTCCGCAACGTGTGGAAATAATTTTCCGCACCGTGCGGTAATGGAATAGCGGGGATGTTTCCCGCACGCTTTTATTAAGAATGTAAAGGTGGTTAATGAAGATGTATTATTAGCCATTGCTAAATGAAAATCAGAGGTTTATTCTCCCAACTCGCTGTGGACCAATATTTCAATGTTGTTATTGTAAGCAGAATGATGTTTCGAAATGAATATTTGAACAAGTGATTTCTTAACGGCCACCGGCCGTTATGAAATTATAACGGCCGGCGGCCGTTAACACTGACTTATCAATTGTCATCTGAATACCGTTAAATCAAAATAACAGTATGGGATTACGAAAAATCAAAATAACAGTATGGGATTACGAAAACAGATTTAATCGTTAAAGTCAGGATGTCGTACGGCAATTACGAGAAATATTATGTTAGAAAGCTTTATTCAAAGTAATAACAGTTGAAATATTAAATCTGGCGTATATTTCAATCGTTATCCAGAAAGAAGACAACCTATTAAATCTATTTTCAACATTTCAAAAGAAAATCTAATTAATTGCGAATAATTCAACAAGCCAGGACCAAAAAATCAGATATTTACATCTAAGGTTATAAGACATTACAATTGTAAACAACAATACAAATTACAATAAATGCTGAAACCCATGTTCATTATGGTTGATACATAAATTACATCTCTTTATAACATTCTGAACTTCATCATGAATATGAATATTTGAATTCAGTCTATAAAATTTACCAGGCTGTCGTGTTTTAACGTATCATATACCTATATCAAGAAAATCTTGATAACCAACAGTACTACGAAATTTTAAATCGGTAAGTCATTGAGGAATTCATGGACAATATACCCTTAGTTGAGACACGAAATCAGTTCTTCCAACATGATGGTTCACCGCCTCATAATATAAGAGCCGTTTCAAAATTGTTTAATAGTAATTTTGGAAATAACTGGATGCGGAATAATAGTCCAGCGGGGTCGCCACCACAATCACCTGACTTAACGCAACTGGATTTTTTCTTTTGGAGATATATAAAAGACAATTATATAAGAAAACCAGTAATAATATAAATGAAAATAGACAAAATTTTATAGACTGTGAATTCCATTTCAAATATTCATATTGTATATATGCATAATGCAGTTCAGAATGTTATAAAGACATGTAATTTATGTATCAACCATAAAGAACATCAGTTTGAACTTTTATTGTAATTTGTATTATTTTTTTATAGTTGTAATGTCTTATAAAATTAGATGTAAATATCTAACTTTTTGGTCTTTTGGCTTGTTGAATGATCCGCAATTCATTAGATTTTCTTAATAAATGAGATTGAATCCTTGCTTAGCTCTTGGTGAAACATGATTAAATATTATTAATTCAAATCAAACAGTTGGCTTACTGTTTCACAAATATATATTGAAAATTAATAAAAATTAACAAAAAGGTGTCAACATCTTTTGTGTAGTGAACCCATTCCCAAGAGTAATACAGGAGAGATGACAGCAAATTTATTTATAAAACTGAGGAAATGAGAGGGGACAAATGAAATTCTAATTGATCATTCACTATAACTAGTTGATTTTTGAAAGAGCTGGTTATCTCCAAAGCTTCTAGAAGGTCGATACGTTTTCCTTTATTACCTGCATGTAAAACTAAATGCTCGACTAAATGTTTACAAGCAGGCAATAAAGGAAAACTTCTCGACCTTTTAGAAGCTTTGGAGATAACCAGCTCTTTCAAAAATCAACAACCTATCGTGAATGATCAATAAGAATTCAATTTGTCCCCTCTCATTTCTTCAATTTTATGAATAAATTTGCTGTCATCTCTCCTGTATTAGTCTTGAGAATGGGTTCACTACCCAAAACATGCTGACAAGGTTTTGTTAATTTTTATTAATTTTCAATATATATTTGTGAAACAGTAAGTCAAGTGAATTAATGAATTCAAGTTTATTTTTTATTGGAATATATGACACCGGTAAATTCATTAAACGAAGTGAACATACTTACTTTTTAGAGATTTACACTCTTCTACCTGAACTTCTTCGGACTCTGACACTGAAAATCCTCTTTCGAGTCAAATTCAATGGCGAAAACCAAAATTTGAAATTGTCTTTTATTTTCGAGTTAAAAACGAAATAAATCTTGTTTTTCTCCGATCGTGGGAAAAGTGACACTATTTTGACCTGTTTTCTATGCGAAAAGCTCAACATTCCAGAATAGTGATTAGTTGCTAAGCAATTAGAAAATAACAGTGCGGTAATATTCTTACCGCACTGCTGTAGCGTGCGGTAATGTAAGAAATGGATTATTACATTAAAATGAAACAAAGTATGGTTTTAATTTTTATAATTGTTGTTAATATTTACATTTTTTGTATCCTGTAGCTTGACGTTTTAAAACTGCTCTCAGTTTTTGGTACTGGGCAATATTAATATTTATTTTTAACAGACAAAGTTTGATCGAAAGCATGGAATAATGAGCCCACAACGTCGAAGATTTCATTGTTTTAGCCAATTCAGCAACATACGCCATCAGTACATCTCAGAAAAGGATACACTGTTGTTTTTTTCTACAAAAATTCATGAAGCGTTGGTACGCAAGCTCATACTTCTCTCTGGATTTCGCCGGAAGTAAAGTAAGTGAAGCCACGTTCGCGGCTTCTACTAGTTCAGGAGCCGTGCAAGACAACAAATAATCACTATTCAGTGTTCATGTTTACTAATTCTTTTTTTAATTCCTTATAAAATACAACGAAATCAAACAAAACCAGCTCAAAATTATTGTTTTTTTGTCATAACAGAGTAATTCCATGGTTACTACTTCTATATTTCAATATGAACATAGAGAAACCTATTTAAACTTACTTGATTACATCTTGGATGAAATATTTTTTAATTAATTAATTTTTTAAATGTAAATCAAACGATCGGAGAAAAAATAGTAATGTATAATTCGTGGGAAAAGCATATTCCCAAACTCCTGTGTTACCAGACTCGTCGCTACGCTCCTCCTCACATCGTTTGGGAATATTATGCCTTTCCACTAATTATACAATATATACTATTACACGACAGAAGGCGCAATTTGTAGCAATAGCGTTGAAAGTTTGTATCAAGGTAGTTTTGTTATGATATCTTGAATGGAAATTTTGTTTCAAATTGGTTGGGGGTTGGCCCCCTGGGGAGAAATAAATCTTGTTTTACATGATATAGGTCGCAAATTTGGAGTAATAGGGTTAAAAGTTGTTGTTAGGTATTTTCGAAGGATATATTGGATGCGATTGGTTTTGATGCGAATTGGTTGGGGGGTTGACCCCCCTGGGGGAAGAAATAAATCTTGTTTGTATGATAAAGGTCGTAATTTTGGAGCAATAGGATTGAAAATACGTGAGTAGGTTGTTTCGTATGATATATTGGCTGGGATTGGTTTCGATGCGAATTGGTTAGGGGTTGAACCCCAAGGTTGGGAAATAAATCTTGTTTACACGATAGAAAGCGCAATTTTTGGACCATATGGTTGAAACTTTGTAGGTGGTAACTATATCTTGTATACTTGTTATTACTATATGGATTGGTTGGAGGGTTCACCTACCAGAGGAGGAAATAAATCTTGTTTACACGATAAAGGGCGCAATTTTATAGAAATAGGGTGGAAAATTTGTAAGTACGTAGTTTCGTATGATACCTTTGATTTGATTGGTTTTGGTACGAATTTGTTGGGGGGATGATCCCCCGGGGAAAAAATAAATATTGTTTACTCATTAGAGGGGCCATTTTTTTTAATTTGAAAAAAAATCATAATTTAATGAATATATTTTTCAAACTGGATACGTTATGAAAACCCGCTGTTCTAATGCAGCTCGCTGCGATAGAGTTTTTATATGTATTCCATGTAGGCAGGTGTCATCTTTGATAGAGCTTGTCCATTTCTTTCTATCATAATATAAATTAACTGATTTAATCGTGAAAGTCAGGATGTAAGAAAATTACTAGAAATATGATATGTTAGAAAGCTTTATTCGGAGTAATAATAGTTGTGATATTGCATCTGAGATAAATTTCATTCCCTATCCAGAAAGAAGACAACCTAATGAAGCTATTTTTACGAGATTAAAAGAAAATTGAATTCATTAATTCACTTGACTTACTGTTTCACAAATATATATTGAAAATTAATAAAAATTAACAAAAAGGTGTCAACATCTTTTGTGTAGTGAACCCATTCCCAAGAGTAATACAGGAGAGATGACAGCAAATTTATTTATAAAACTGAGGAAATGAGAGGGGACAAATGAAATTCTAATTGATCATTCACTATAACTAGTTGATTTTTGAAAGAGCTGGTTATCTCCAAAGCTTCTAGAAGGTCGATACGTTTTCCTTTATTACCTGCATGTAAAACTAAATGCTCGACTAAATGTTTACAAGCAGGCAATAAAGGAAAACTTCTCGACCTTTTAGAAGCTTTGGAGATAACCAGCTCTTTCAAAAATCAACAACCTATCGTGAATGATCAATAAGAATTCAATTTGTCCCCTCTCATTTCTTCAATTTTATAAATAAATTTGCTGTCATCTCTCCTGTATTAGTCTTGAGAATGGGTTCACTACCCAAAACATGCTGACAAGGTTTTGTTAATTTTTATTAATTTTCAATATATATTTGTGAAACAGTAAGTCAAGTGAATTAATGAATTCAATTTTCTTTTAATCTCGTAAAAATAGCTTCATTAGGTTGTCTTCTTTCTGGATAGGGAATGAAATTTATCTCAGATGCAATATCACAACTATTATTACTCCGAATAAAGCTTTCTAACATATCATATTTCTAGTAATTTTCTTACATCCTGACTTTCACGATTAAATCAGTTAATTTATATTATGATAGAAAGAAATGGACAAGCTCTATCAAAGATGACACCTGCCTACATGGAATACATATAAAAACTCTATCGCAGCGAGCTGCATTAGAACAGCGGGTTTTCATAACGTATCCAGTTTGAAAAATATATTCATTAAATTATGATTTTTTTTCAAATTAAAAAAAAATGCGCCCTCTAATAAGTAAACAATATTTATTTTTTCCCCGGGGGATCAACCCCCCAACAAATTCGTACCAAAACCAATCAAATCAAAGGTATCATACGAAACTACGTACTTACAAATTTTCCACCCTATTTCTATAAAATTGCGCCCTTTATCGTGTAAACAAGATTTATTTCCTCCTCCGGAGGGTGAACCCTCCAACCAATTCATATAGAAATAAATAGTATCCAAGATATAGTTCCCACCTACAAAGTTTCAACCTTATGGTACAAAAATTGCGCCTTCTATCGTGTAAACAAGATTTATTTCCCAAGGGGTTCAACCCCCCCAACCAATTCGCATTTGAACCTATTCCATTCAATATATCATACGAAACTATCTACTCACAAACTTTCAATCCTATTGCTCCAAAATTACGCCCTTTATCATGTAAACAAGATTTATATCTTCCCCAGGGGGTCAACCCCCCAAACCAAATCGAATCAAAACCAATCCCATCCAAGATATCCTTCGAAAATACCTAACAACAAACTTTTAACCCTATTACTCCAAATTTGCGACCTATATCATGTAAACAAGATTTATTTCTCCCCCAGGGGGCCAACCCCCCAACCAATTTGAACCAAATTTCCATTCAAGATATCATACAAAACTACCTTGATACAAACTTTCAACGCTATTGCTACAAAATTGCGCCTTCTGTCGTGTAATAGTATATTGTATAATTAGTGGGAAAGGCATAATATTCCCAAACGACTGTGAGGAGGAGCGTAGCGACGAGTCTGGTAACACAGGAGTTTGGGAATATGCTTTTCCCACGAATTATACATACTATTTTTTCTCCGATCGTTGATTTACATTTAAAAAATTAATTAATTAAAAAATATTTCATCCAAGATGTAATCAAGTAAGTTTAAATAGGTTTCTCTATGTTCATATTGAAATATAGAAGTAGTAACCATGGAAATTACTCTGTTATGACAAAAAAACAATAATTTTGAAGCTGGTTTTGTTTGATTCGTTGTATTTTATAAGGAATTAAAAAAGAATTAGTAAACATGAACACTGATAGTGATTATTTGTTGTCTTGCACGGCTCCTGAACTAGTAGAAGCCGCGAACGTGGCTTCACTTACTTTACTTCCGGCGAAATCCAGAGAGAAGTATGAGCTTGCGTACCAACGCTTCATGAATTTTTGTAGAAAAAAACAACAGTGTATCCTTTTCTGAGAATGTACTGATGGCGTATGTTGCTGAATTGGCTAAAACAATGAAATCTTCGACGTTGTGGGCTCATTATTCCATGCTTCGATCAACTTTGTCTGTTAAAAATAATATTAATATTGCCCAGTACCAAAAACTGAGAGCAGTTTTAAAACGTCAAGCTACAGGATACAAAAAATGTAAATATTAACAACAATTATAAAAATTAAAACCATACTTTGTTTCATTTTAATGTAATAATCCATTTGTTACATTACCGCACGCTACAGCAGTGCGGTAAGAATATTACCGCACTGTTATTTTCTAATTGCTTAGCAACTAATCACTATTCTGGAATGTTGAGCTTTTCGCATAGAAAACAGGTCAAAATAGTGTCACTTTTCCCACGATCGGAGAAAAACAAGATTTATTTCGTTTTTAACTCGAAAATAAAAGACAATTTCAAATTTTGGTTTTCGCCATTGAATTTGACTCGAAAGAGGATTTTCAGTGTCAGAGTCCGAAGAAGTTCAGGTAGAAGAGTGTAAATCTCTAAAAAGTAAGTATGTTCACTTCGTTTAATGAATTTACCGGTGTCATATATTCCAATAAAAAATAAACTGCGTCAGTGTGACAATATGCTATAAAGCCTTCTTATCTAAGTAATTCACATGACCTTGAACTTAAAAATATTGCGTGGTATTTTACTCGTTAGTAACAAACAAATGAGCAGTTATGAGGTAATGTCTCACTATGTCTAATCTTACTCGATTATCGTTATTTCAGAGTTGACACAAAATACAACTGATGGAATTCTTCTTAATTATGAACTGCATCGAACTTATAATTCAATTTTGAAATAATATTATAATAATAATATCACTATTAAGTATATCTACTTAACCATGTTTTATCCTATATCACAGACAAACTTCATTAAAGAATTGAACAATGCAGATTGCTACCAATTGTGCTAATAAATTGTGGATTGATATTATCATAAAAAGGAATTTGAATTACCAATGAAACAAGTTTTTTCGATATCCAAAGATATTGACAAGCAATTATAGTTTTACTTAAATTTTACTAATTAAAAAAATGACATCAATTTTTTTACTATATAAATAAGAAGAATAAATTAAAGCAATTCAAACTCTTGTATCTATAAATTCTGAAGTTGTTATTATAACAATATATAACAATATATATATATATATATATATATATATATATATATATATTTATATATATATATATATATATATATATATATATATATATATATATATATATATATATATATATATATATATATAGAGCCGGATTTACGAATTTGCCGCCCACGCGATAATTTGCCAGACCTAAAATAATACTATTTGAACATCAATATCTTAAAAATAAATTAATATCTTAATAAAGTTATAGCTTTATATAACCTCACTAACTATGATCTAGGAATAATACTAATTAGTACTTTGTTATGTGAAATATTTGCAGAGAATCTATGATTTGTTCTTATACTCCTCAAGATATCCTTTCAACTTCTAAACTAAACATAGTACAATTATTGTTATCATAATTAACGGAAAAATATGGATTAAAGGAAAAGTAAAATGTTTCGTCACTTGTTGCCCACGAGATTTTAAAGAAACCCAGTCGTCCTTCATATTGTTTATTGTCTCATTATTATTTACCATCCATTCAGAAATGAATATTTTTTTCACTCATTTTAAAACCATTGTGACATGGAAAATTAAGAAATCAAAACCGATTCAATGATAAAACTGTTTATTGAGAGCTAAAACATTCAATTCATAGTGAAACTTTCAAAAATTTTAAACTCAAGTTTTCAGAATTTTTAAACCTAGCTTTAATATAAGCGACTGTATCAATGCTATCATTAAAGTCAAGCTTACACGTCAAGTATTTTTCTCAAGTCTTTTACTATGGCAAAAACAGCTGAGTTAACTAACATTTTCTGGCCAAAATTTGATCTTAACCCTACATCGCGCAATGTAGCATATCTGCTACACCTCGATAAATATTAAGATATTTAACTTGATAACCAGAAATCTGACCTGGAAATGTTTTGTAGCGATACTGCTACATCTCTAGTGCGAGTATACATAAGGGTCAGAGTTGATTGCAGGACAATAAACATTTGCCGTGTTTTATCGGTGTTAGTGTCTTCGTGTTGAGGCTCCTGTGCAGACGTGTCTGAATTGATCGTATTTTTTTTTACTAATTAGCCTACTCAGTTGGAATAAAGAAGTGAGTAAAACCAAGATATATGTCTATGGAATTCTTTTGCATATTTATGAGATTTTGCAGACCTTTGTCAAGATAATATTCACATTTTTTTCAGGTTGTATCATATATGCTACAAAGCGTGAATAAGCGCTCTGGAATGAATAGGAAAAAGAAGTTGTCAGTACCTGAATTGGAGTGGTTTGCTGAACATATCTGGGATGATATGGAGAGTGAAGATGGCCTGGATGATGATGCATCAGATTTAAGTTCAGAATATCAAAATGACGATAATGAATCATTGGATGAGCAGAATATTGATGTCGAAAATATGCCTATTGAATTCGAAGATGGATTGGTCTATGGGGAAGTTGGGGGTACTGTTGAAGAAAATGAGGAACAAAATTTGCCACAAGGAAGTGATGAGTTTGAAATGGAACAATTAGAGGAAGCACGTTCAGACCAACCGAAAATTTGAAGAGAGTGACCTGGAGAAAAAAAAATTTAATCTTAGATGATGATGCCAAAAGATTCCATGGAATGGATGAGTTACCTGATGAAATTATGAACCTTGATACCCAATATGCATTCTTCAAGTATTTTTTTCACAGATGAATTGATGAAGAAAATTGTCGATGAATCTAATTTTATTCTCTGTACAAAAAGATGCTAATAAACCAGCAAATATGACTATAAATGACTTGCAGAGGTATCTTGGAGTTTGTATATATATATATGTCTATTGTATAGCATATGCCGAATTTGAGGTGCTATTGGAGCAGTAATTTAGGTTTTCCACAAATCAAGAAGGCCATGAGTTGAAAAGAAATTTGAGAAGGTGAGACAGTTCTTACATTTCAATAATAATGAGGATATGCTGCCAAAGGAAAAACCCTTTGCATGATAAACTCCATAAGTTGAGACCAGTAATTGAGCTTATGACATCTCGTTTTTTCAACTATTCCACTAGAGTGTCATTTATCTATTGATGAACAGATTTTGCGCTAGTAAAGGCACACATCACTTGAAACAGTGCCGAAAAAGCCCCATAAAAGGGGCATGAAGTTGTTTGTTCTGGGCGGGAGTTTCAGGATTTGTTTATAATTTTGAAGTCTATGCTGGAAAAAATTGTACCAGACCTAGTTGCGAAAATGATATTGGCATCACCGGAAATTTGGTAATTCGATTATGCGAAAATATTCCGCGGAATAAAAACTACATTGTTTACACTGATAATTATTAAACAAGTTTACCTCTATTCTCGCAATTAGCTAAAAGAGGAATTTTGGCGTTAGGTACAGTAAGGAAAAACAGATTGCCAAACTGTAAATTCCCTATAGAGAAGGAATTGAAAAAATTGAAGCGAGGTACTAGTTTTGAGATGGTTTGTTTTTTCGATGGCATTGATATATCCTCTGTATGTTGGAAGGACAATAAAACTGTCTATTTGATTTCTACTTCTGTTGGAGAACTCCCAAAAACCTCTCTGCTCAGGTACGATAAGGATCAAAAAAGAAAATTGGAGTGAGCTGTCCTAATCTGATAAAAGAGCATAATCGTCACATGGGAGGTGTGGACTTGATGAACAGCCTGATAGGAAGATATAAAATAAAGATAAGGTCCAAGAAATGGTACATGCGTTTGTTTTACCATTTATTGGACCAATAGTCAATTCTTGGCTATTATACCAAAGGATACAAAATAATCAACAGGCGAAAAAAACCTTGATTTTAGCCCAATTCAGGGCAGAAATAGCTGCCTGCCTATGTATGATAGGCTCACAGTGTAAACCAGCAAGAGGAAGACCCTCAGATATAGAACGGGAACTGCAACATAAGAAGCAGAGGTCGGTTACCTGTTCTTATATACCACCGAAAGAAGTCAGGCTAGATGAAACTGGCCACTGGCCAATCCATGAAGAAGTGCGGCAACGGTGTGAATTACCCTCCTGCAAATCATTTTCTTTTATAAAGTGCCAAAAATGTGGCCTTCATTTTTGTTTGAACAAAACCAACAATTGTTTTTTGAAATTTCATACATCTTAAAAATTATGTACCCCAATCCTCTATGTATCACTTCTGATACAACTGTTTTTTTAACAAAATAAATGTTTTTTTTATGAAAAAAATTTTTTCAATATTTTTTCCGGTATACTTGTACAGAAACCTATCTGAATATAATTTTTTTGAATGAAAAGAGAAAATCGCGCGATGTAGGGTTAAATAATTCTTTACTCGTGAAAGAGTAGAAAATGAACGTTCTGCTGCACAATTGCTGGCTGGTGTACACAAAAACATCGTAAGAACTACCCTTACATTTAGATATAAGTCCTGGAGATCTTTTAACAAAATATTTCTGTTCAATTGTGACAGCAATATTTATATTAAAACAATGGTTAAAAATAATAATTTACACATTTATTATAAGAAATAACGCATGACGCACGTTTCGGTGGAACTTCACCTTCTTCAGATGCTAATGGCAAACTAACTATGATTCTCTGTTATATCGAAAAGAAGAAATGACAAATTATGTAGAAGGGGTAAATACAAAGATGGTTACAAATAATTATTAGAAAAGGAAAAACCAATTCTGAACTGCTAGTCAGGTAGTTCGGTAATTTTGAAAAGATTAAGAAGGGGGCTTGAAGTATGATCGATTTGGCTATTCAATAGGAGACCGGAATGCTTGTATTTATTTATCTGTAATGATTCTAAAAAATTAAGTATAATTCCCTTACTTTCAGTATTTAATATTTCAAAATCGAAATTGAATGTGTGATTTTCTTGGATTAAATGGTTTGCATAATGTGAATCCGACTTCTGATTAACAAAGCTACGTTTGTGTTCTGAAATTCTAGTTTGAAAACTTCTGAAAGTTCTACCAATGTTAAACTTATCACAATCGCCGCAATTAATTTTATAAACTCCTGATTTATTATCCTTATGAACTTTGGATTTATTATTTTTTATATGATTTCCTAAATTATTACCGGTACGATAAGCAATGTTAATGTTGTGCTTCGATAAGAGAGATTTAAGTTTTTTACTTGAATTTCCGATGAAAGTGAGGCTGTTGTATTTGATATTATTTTCAGTAAGGGGGTACACCTGGTTAAGCTACGCCGTTCTGATGAGGACCAAAGAGTCCGAAACACGTGTCAACGGCTGCTTCCATATAAGCGGGCTATACCGATAATTCTGCTCTATTTGTTTAATATTTCCCCGCGACTAATTTCTCTGTTATATATAATAAGTAAATATATATATATATATATATATATATATATATATATATATATATATATATACACAATATATATATATATATATATATATATA
Source organism: Cynegetis impunctata (assembly GCA_030704885.1). Taxonomy (NCBI): domain Eukaryota; kingdom Metazoa; phylum Arthropoda; class Insecta; order Coleoptera; family Coccinellidae; genus Cynegetis; species Cynegetis impunctata. The sequence continues at coordinate 211,663 of JARQZK010000749.1, forward strand.
TATATATATATACTTATATATTCATATCTATAAGCTTATGTATTTTAGCGTTGTTTACACGATAAAGAGCTCAATTTTGGAGCAATATGGTTGAAAATTTGTAAATAGGTAGTTTTGCATAATATCTTGGATGGAATTGTTTTTGGTTCGAATTGGTGGGGGGTGGGGAAATAAATCTTGTTTGAAGGATAAATGGCGGATTATATAATGATAAACTTTGTTGCATGGACAATGAATAATAACAAATAAATGATATAATTTCTCTTTACCTTTGTATATACGTTTCTATAACTTTATCATACAAAAAATATGAAAAAATTTAGAAAAATAATGAAAATTTATGATAGTAAAGGTTTGTAAAATTTGTTTAAAACAATCATCCACTTTTTAAAAAAGATAGTTACATGAAAATTTGAATTATTAATAGCGATAGATAGTGAGAGGATAATTAATAGCGAGTGTACGTTCAAACGACAATCGCGCGTAATATATTCGAAGTGCTATAGACTTCGTTCTTTGCAACACAAGTTCTTGCAATTATACCAAAAACTTCTTAAAACTATATTAATTAAAACCTTATTAATTGTAAGCATCATTTAAAAAATTTTCTCGACTCTTTTATTCCACGAAGATAAAAACCCGATTATTCGTTAAATATTTATATATAGTCACGTAACATCAAAACAAGTAAACTTTGGTCATCAATCTAAACATTTTTTGAAAGTGCATAATATCGCGATCAAACCATAAAAGTTTCATTTCAATATATGAAAGTGGAAAAAATTGACAACGAGTTGAAACGTAATCCGCACGCGTATTACTTTTGAAAAAAAAAACAGTTTTTCTCGAAAAGCACAATGTTCCCCCACTCCAATCGAAAAATTTTACTAAGAAAAGTTATGCAGATTTTTGCAACGAATAATTTGGAGCCAAAATTTGTCGGTTACCAAAAATTTATGGGTAGGTGTCATAATTTTGTTGGTACGCCGCTCGCCTACTTTCTTAGGGTTCCGTACCCAAAGGGTAAAAACGGAACCCTATTACTAGGACTTCGCTGTCTGTCCGTCCGTCTGTCTGTCTGTCACCAGGCTGTATCTCAAGAACCGCGATAGCTAGAATGTTGAAAATTTTTACAAATTATGTATTTCTTTTGCCGCTATAACAAAATAAAATAAATTTTTAAGGGGGGCTCCCATACAACAAACGCGATTATTTTGCCCTTTTTTGCTCTATTTCAATAATGGCAACAGGTAGGCACTTGAAATATTCCCAAAATACTCAGTTGTATTTTTACTCTAATAATAAATAATAAAATTAAAATAAAATAAATATTTAAGGGGGGCATAGTCAATGGTAAGGAACCTTTCGTGCCTGAATCCGACTCGCACTTGGCAGGCTTTTCACTCTTTGCCGTACTTCTGTTTCTGTACATAAGATTCACTTTGAGCTATTATTTACTAGACACAGTATTACCTACCTTCATTTTTATATAAGTTTCGTACTACACGGTGCTGCAAGCCCGGAGTTTTTTTCATCAATTCTCATATTGAATCTAAAATGCACCATACTTAACATTTGTTCATGCTATTATCTACTTATTGTAACTTTGTAAGAACTTTTGAGAAAACGTCTATAAAATATAAGGAATGAGTTGTGTATAAAAAATATCATAATTAAAAGCAGTATGCAAAGAAGATGAAGATGGAATTTGTACGTATGTGAAAAACTAAAATGAGATCAGTGAATGAATGACAAGATGAACAAAAACGCATGCGCAGCAGAGCTTCGTTAAGCCTAGTACATACTAGTAGACCATGTTGCGAGACACGGTCTACAAACACTGTTCATTGTCTCGTCTAGCGTTCACACTACGATGTGAATTTCTCAGTCTAATCTTCGCAGTCCACCGTGGAAGATGTTATTCAATTGTGTGCAATGAGTTCCTGCTTAGTGCTTACCTATACAAGCAAAAGAATGCCAAAACGAAAAGTATTTTTTTTATCCCAGTTGAATGAAGTTTTTAAATTATGGATTTTCTCTTCTGTTTCTGCCACTGTCACATTGTGCTGTGTAGCCAGAGCTTCCACACCACTTTTCCATTTACCCGGTTAGGTAATCTTCAATTAGTTTTAACACTTTTTCGTTTGACCACATGCTTTCAAAATAATTGTAGAAATTTGGAAAATAACTAGCCGAATTACACCACTCTGTAGCAGGAGTCAGACTGGAGCGTGTCCGTGATCCGAGTGACGTCCACACTGTCAAAATGTTGCACAATATGTCTAAAGCCCGTTTTCCTCCACGGTCGCTGGTCGTCGGCGACTACGATCCAGTCGCAGACTGATTTACCATGAACTTTCTGTTTTGCTCCAGTTGGTGACACAGCGAATTTAGTTTAAAAAAATAGACAACGCTAGAAGAAAATGTTTAATTCTGTTGTTGCTAAACTATCAAAGATGAGGATATTATACATCTCAGTTTGCTACAAGAACGCGAAAAAAGGAAAAAATTTTTACCGATGTTTAAAAGAAGAAATATGGAAGGATTTCAGTCAATTTGAATGATAAATCATTTAAGAGATAACGAAAAAAGTTCAAACATTTTTTAGAATTTCACGTCATCAGTTTAATTAAACACTAGAACTCATATAAAATGATCTTACGATTCATCCCTATAACCGTGTGACGGAACCAATAACCACATCAGAGAAGTTAGCAATAACATTACGGTAAGCTTAGTAAACTTTTTATTTTTTCAAATCTTTATTTTACAACTGATCTGTTTGACAATCAGTGAAATAATTTTTTTAGGTAGAACCTTGATAAAAACTGTCTATCCTGTGTAGGCGATTGGAGGGGTGAATTTGTTGAACTCGTGTCATATTTAAAATACGACAGCTGATATGGTGATTTCTTCTCATTCACCAAAAAAAACTATGAAATTTCAACACGGAGCAAGTGTGTGCTTCTCTGAAAGTAGCTGCGAAATAGTAGTCTGTCTGCTTCCAGAGCAGGCAGGCGATCCAGTCGTTGACGAACGGCGAATGCAGTTCAGTAGCAGCGACTAAAAAATTATAGGAAAACAATAACATTTGAAGGGATATGATGATGTTTGGCGAATTGGTCGCCGCTACTGAGTCGTAGTCGTCGACGACCAGCGACAATGGAGGAAAACGCGGCTTAATGTTGCATGCTCTCTCCCATTCCGATCGGGAGGCGGGCGGCCGCATATTTACTACCATCGGTTCCGATTGTCTGAAACGATTGTCGGATCAGGGCATCTGATTTTTTTTTTTTTTTAATCGAGGTGAAAACTTCAAAAGCGATACCGGTTGCGAACCCGGCCTGTGTGGGATTCAATAGTTGATATATATAAATATATATCAACATTGCCTACCCACTAAAAACACCTCTGTTCTTTCGGTTTCCGGGCATAAGCCTACTAAACCTCCAGCCTCACACTTAGATTAGGACTCTCGTGCTGCGGTCAGCACTAGAACCTGTTCCCTTCCTTGTGTCTATATTTCAAGACCCAACTGTATATCTCTCTGCGTCGCGTCGCATTAATTTTGAAATCAAGTAAACATACCTGACGTCTTCCCGTGGCATTCTCTGTCGACTGGAAGTATGTTCGCTTCATCCCAGGTTGGTTCGAACTTGAACAATGCTCATCACTCCGACATCGAGATCCAACATCCATTTTCACACTCGTCGTCTGCAATGGCCATTACTCCGACATCGAGATCCAATATCCATCTTCACTCTCGTCGTCTGCAACGAGCATCATTCGTCTTCGAACCTGACGATCCGCTTCCATCCCACCGTGCCGTCCTCTGTTGGGCGCTGCTCCTTACTAGCGAACCGATGAAGAACGTGTCTGATGGACAATCTCTCAGCCCATCTAGGTCCTTCTTCACTCCTCGTCGTCTTCAGTTTCAGTCGCTTGCCGTCGAATTCACCGCTTTCCCAGGGCGATGCTGCTTCCTCGGTGGTCTGGTCTCGAATGTGTGCGTGGGCATCTGATGCTCAAATACCTACACTTTTATACGATCATATCGCACACCTACGATCCGATATCGGAATGGACGTCCGACTCGGATGCACGAGCAGTGCGTCCTACCAATCGGACCGATTAAAAGTCTGATCCGACTACCGGAAGGCAAGCCGTGCATTGTTTTTGCATATAACCGCAAACATACGATTATTTCTGTCAGTTTTTGAGAGGGAGTATAGATAAAGGAATTGTCAAACCATGTGCGATACTGAAAATTTGATTACCACGGTCGAAAAATATCCCTGCTTGTGACATTCGAATAAAATCGGACGTATTTTGTCGGCCGTGTGCGCTAGTGGTCCGATTTGAAATCGTTTCAGACAATCGGATCCGATTGTAGTAAATGTGCGGCCTTCCTTGGACCTTCGATTTTTAGTCTCGCAAAAGGCCCGTAGACGGGGATTGATTTATAGACATGTCTACGTAGACAACCTGAGACACGTCTCAGAGACCAAAATCGCCCAACATGTCTACTAATGTGTACTGGGCTTTACTAAGGTTGTATTTTTCGCGAGATACGATTCGAACGGATTGACTTAAGTTTTGAAAAAGCACGCTTTAATAGCAAACTGAAATGAAAATTCGAAAATAATTTATTTCATTGAAAAAGAAAATTCTTGGAGTGCATCGCGTACTGAAGAACGTAGCCTAGAAGATCAAAAACGGATGAAAAACTACTGTTTATATAATTCTCTACCAAAAAATTAATAACTTTAGCAATAATATGACTTGCTGTAGATTATCAACAATTATTTGAATCATACATCCAATAGTAGCATGATTTCTTGAAAATACATTATGCTGACTTCAGAATGAGATAATTGTAATTACTTCAACTACACTTCTGTCATTACAGCTATTTCAGGGACGAGTCTAAGCTCTGACATTGCCTCTGTATATTTACCCAGTCGACCCTGGATCTGAATTAATTATCCCAAATTGATCCACATCAAAAATTCCTGGAGTTAGAATCTCCTCTCCGAGACCATTTCTTCAAATTTACATGACGTTATAACTAGTACTTAGTAGAGTAAGTGCGTTTTATTCACTATACTTTGACTATAAATATGTATATTCAAATTCACTATACCGTGTGGAAGGAGTGCAAAAAAAAAATGGAATTATGGTGAATACAGCTAAAACTACAATCATGGTGCAGGTAGATGATCGAATCAATCGAACAGGTTAACAGTTTTCAATACCCAGGAGTGACACTTGAAGAGAAAGGTAGACTCTCCAAAGCTACTAAAGTTTTCCCTCGCGCTGATACAGGGACTTCTTAACAATAAATGATTTCTAGAAACACAAAAATAAAGGTTTACAAAGCAGTGTATAGAACGAATCTTACGTATGTATGAGTGTAAAAGGTAAATACTGAGAGAAAGAGAAGAGTGTTTATTGGGAGCTGCAGAAATTAAATACCTGAGAGGAGTTAAGGGAGTCACAATGATGGACTTAGGAATGAGATCATCAGAGCACAACTGAATGTAAGATCAGTACAAGGATACGTTCACCAAAGGCAATTAGGGCAGTGGGGTATAGTCTATTAATATAGAGTGGATGACAATATGACCTCACAGCTTATGGGTAGAAAGGCCCTAGATTCCATATATATATATATATATATATATATATATATATATATATATATATATATATATATATATATATATATATATATATATATCACATATTTAAAAGAATAGAAAAATCAAATTTAACATATCAAAGAAAAAAGTCGATAAACAAAAATTTGAGAAAATTGTGCACATTTTTTTATATCCGATAATATATATTTCAGAGGGTGCCAATGCTTATATATATATATATATATATATATATAAATATATATATATATATATATATATATATATATATATATATATATAAATTAAAAATAAATGATAAGAAAAAACTTGTCTTATTTATTTTTAATTTAAATATGAACTCCCATAGAGTTGATTCATCGTCTATCGATTTTTATATATATATATATATATATATATATATAATATATATATATATATATATATATATATATATATATATATATATCATCTCAACCGAATACAAAATTAATATCCATTTCCAAAGAATATATATAATGGAATAGATAAATTAGTATAAGTAGACTCATACTGCATACAACCATATCCATAATAACAGTTTCTCGTCATGTATGTATTGAAGTTGACTATAAAAGTTTTGAAATTTTCCTTAAGAGTAAACAACATATTCTATATCTATTTGGTGGAATATTTTCGTCAAGCTATAAAAAGAAACAACGATAGGCATTAACCTCATTACGATATAATGGAATAAAACTATACACTTTATCCTTTCTTACTAGTAGAATTTAAAAACCTTTCACATTTCTAAATATGATGTCATTAGCAGATAGATAAAAGAAGTAAGTTATATGTTTGTCAGTATTAATTTTTTTCATCAGTTGTGGACCAATTTTCAGAAATCTTTTTTTTATTATGGAAACTCAAAGAAATCGAAGGAAATTCACAAGAATTATAGGCACGTAGGGATACAGCTTTAGACGATTTTCGAAGTATTTTTGATGTTTGATTTATATATGTATATAAATATATATATATATATATATATATATATATATATATATATATATATATATAAATATATATATATATATATATATATATATATATATATATATATATATATATATATATATATATATATATATATATATATTTTCTACTAAATATGAGCATGTCTAGCGGCTAGCATCATAAAAAGTCATGAAACGAAAAACTATCTTGGTCCTAGGTCGAACTTTGCTAATCGCACCCATTTTAATAAGAAGTTTTTTAAAGTGAAAACCTGCTAAAATCTGTAGTTATTATCGATAAAATTGGAAAATTTCGATTTCTACATATTTATATGTATCGAACCAAATGAGCTGGTATCTAGAATTGTTTTCAATAACAATAATAATAATATTATTATTGTTATTATTGAAAAGCAGTATGCAGAACGAAACCCTCGAAATTAGGGTAAATTTTTCCAACCACAGCCATTTTGACATAGATATTTCTTGGTTCTTCATGTTTTTGAAAATTAGCTCAACTCCACAGCTTCTGGAGATTGAGTTATTAGAGGGCTGATTGAGTTCATATTGAAATACTATCCTTTGATGATTTCAAATATTTTCTGTTCGAATTACATCTCGACCTGCTTCGCTATCAGTACTACGCGATACTATATATATATATACAGGGTGTCCCGTAAATAACACGCCAGAGTGACACTGGAGGTAGTTTGGCTTCAGGTCAATCAGATAACATCAACATGACCCTAGTAAAAGTTTTCTGGTTTTCGAGTTATTGACAGTCTTATGTTTTTTTGAAAAATCCATACTTTTTGGTCCTTTTCTCGCCTGTTTTGAATATAAATAAGTTCTAACTCATGGTTTTTTTTTCTTGTGCTATCATCAATATATGGTTGAGACAATCGACCTATCATTTTATTAAAAACTAGCTCGCTAAACTCGAAAAAAATCAAGTTGTTTCAATTTAATTTAAATCCGAAAACCTTAAGTAAAGTTTGACTATTTACTGTGAAAAAATATTGTACCAGACAAAATCATCAAATGATCTTAAAAACTAGCCTATTCAATGCTCTTTCGAAAACGGTATAACATTTGTGGTTTTTTTCTTTCAAAAGTCTAAAAATTCCAATTTTTGTCATTGAAGTCGTGCTACTTGCGAAATACACTGCGCCGCAAATTTAATGTATACATTAAATATTTCCTAAGTTTTGACTGAATATTTTCTTAGGCGGTGATCCGATTTGAATAAATTTTTCACCAAATTGAAGCTACGTTCTTTGCGAAAATGCAATATTTATAAGATGATAAAAAAAATGAATAAACTTATTGTACAGGGTGTTTGAATAGCGACATGTTTTCTTCGTCCAAGTTTACATCCTCCTGCGGGCAATATCAGGTAGCTCAGGCAGAAAAAAAATAGACGGTGTTATAATCGCATGTCTTCTGAGTAATTTGTTTCAATAGTCTGTTTATCTCGAGACACTCGAAAGATATTCATGTTTTTATAAACGCTCACACTTTTCAAACGAAATTTTTTAAAACTTTTTTGTTTGAAAAGTGTGAGTGGTTATAAAAACGTGAATATCTTTCAAGTGGCTCAAGATAAACAGACGATTGAAAAAAAAATTACTCAGAAGACATGCGATTATAACACCGTCTTTTTTTTTGCCTGAGCTAGGACGAAAAAACATGTCGCTATTCAAACACCCTGTACAATAAGTTTATTCATTTTTTTTTATCATCTTATAACTATTACATTTTCTCAAGAAACGGAGCTACTATTTGGTGAAAAATTTATTCAAATCGGATCACCGCTAGAGAAAATATTCAGTCAAAACTTAGGAAATATTTAATGTATGCGTTAAATTTGCGGCGCAGTGTATTTCGCAAGTAGCACGACTTCAATGACAAAAATTGGAATTTTTAGACTTTTGAAAGAAAAAAACCACAAATGTTATACCGTTTTCGAAAGAGCATTGAATAGGCTAGTTTTTAAGATCATTTGATGATTTTGTCTGGTACAATATTTTTTCACAGTAAATAGTCAAACTTTACTTAGGTTTTCGGATTTAAATTAAATTGAAACAACTTGATTTTTTTTTGAGGTTAGCGAGATAGTTTTTGATGAAATGATAGGTCGATTGTCTCAACCATATATTTATGATAGCACAAGAAAAAAAAACCATGAGTTAGAACTTATTTATATTCAAAACAGGCGAGAAAATGACCAAAAAGTATAGGTTTTTGAAAAAAACATAAGAATGACAATATCTCGAAAACCAGAAAACTTTTACTGAGGTCATGTTGATGTTATCTGATTGACCTGAAGCCAATCTACCTCCAATGTCACTCTGGCGTGTTATTTACGGGACACCCTGTATATATATATATATATATATATATACTAGGCTTTCATTTAAAAACTTGCTATCCACGTTATCTGCGAGAAGAGACAGATTTGTGAAAATCGCCGAAACAAGTCAAGAAATTTATTGAGGGGGAACGTTTTTTACGTAAATCTGAACTCCGCCCCTTCAACCCCTAACCTCTACAGCTACCCCTCCAAAAATTTTTGAATGAGACAAGGGGTCGAGTGATACATCATTTTAAAGCGCAGTTTAATAGAAAAATCACCTATTTCAATATTTACAAATGCATTTTTATCATTAAACACACCTGCTTGGTGACATTCCAAAACTAATTTAATTGTCATTTTTTAGGAATTTTTAGGTACTAATTACCACTTACCGGTTCTTCAGCCTCACTGTCACTGTCTGTCAGAGATTAAACAGCTCTTTAAAATGATGTATCACTCAACTCCTGTCTCATTTAAAAATTGGGTGGTAGCTCTGGTGGTTAGGGGGTTGAAGGGGTGGAGTCCAGTTTAACGTAAAAACTATTTCCCCTCAATAGATTTGTTGACGTGTTTATATATATATATATATATATATATATACATATATATATATATATAAATATATATATATATATATATTATATATAAATATATATATATATAATATATATATATATATATATATATATATTATATATATATATATTATATATATATATATATATATATATATATATATTATATATATATATATATATATATATATATATATATATATATATATATATATAAACACGTCAACAAATTTTATTGAGGGGAAATAGTTTTTACGTTAAACTGGACTCCACCCCTTCAACCCCTAACCACCAGAGCTACCACCGAATTTTTAAATGAGACAGGTGTTGAGTGATACATCATTTTAAAGAGCTGTTTAATCTCTGACAGACAGTGACAGTGAGGCTGAAGAACCGGTAAGTGGTAATTAGTACCTAAAAAATTCCTAAAAAATGACAATTAAATTTAGTTTTGGAATGTCACCAAGCAGGTGTGTTTAATGATAAAAATGGCATTTGTAAATATTGAATAGGTGATATTCTTCTATTAAACTGCGCTTTAAAATGATGTATCACTCACTCGACCCCTTGGTCTCATTCAGAAAATTTTTGGAGGGGTAGCTGTAGAGGTTAGGGGTTGAAGGGGCGGAGTTCAGATTTACGTAAAAAACGTTCCCCCGTCAATAAATTTCTTGACTTGTTTCGGCGATTTTCACAATCTGTCTCTTCTCAGCAGATAACGTGGATAGCAAGTTTTTAAAATGAAAGCCTAGTATATATATATATATATATATATATAATATATATACAGGGTGTCCCGTAAATATACACGCCAAGAGTGACATTGGAGGTAGATTGGCTTCAGGTCAATCAGATAACATCAAACATGACCTCAGTAAAAAGTTTTCTGGTTTTCGAGATATTGTCATTCTTATTTATGTTTTTTTCAAAAAGCCTATACTTTTTGGTCATTTTCTCGCGCTGTTTTGAATATAAATAAGTTCTAACTCATGGTTTTTTTTTCTTGTGCTATCATAAATATATGGTTTGAGACAATCGACCTATCATTTTGCATCAAAAACTATCTCGCTAACCTCAAAAAAAAAATCAAGTTGTTTCAATTTAATTTAAATCCGAAACCTAAGTAAAGTTTGACTATTTACTGTGAAAAAATATTGTACCAGACAAAATCATCAAAATGATCTTAAAAACTAGCCTATTCAATGCTCTTTCGAAAACGGTATAACATTTGTGGTTTTTTTTTCTTTCAAAAGGTCTAAAAATTCCAATTTTTGTCATTGAAGTCGTGCTACTTGCGAAATACACTGCGCCGCAAATTTAACTGCATACATTAAATATTTCCTAAGTTTTGACTGAATATTTTCTCTAGCGGTGATCCGATTTGAATAAATTTTTCACCAAATAGTAGCTCCGTTTCTTGAGAAAATGTAATAGTTATAAGATGATAAAAAAAAATGAATAAACTTATTGTACAGGGTGTTTGAATAGCGACATGTTTTTTCGTCCTAGCTCAGGCAAAAAAAAAGACGGTGTTATAATCGCATGTCTTCTGAGTAATTTTTTTTTCAATCGTCTGTTTATCTTGAGCCACTTGAAAGATATTCATGTTTTTATAACCACTCACACTTTTCAAACAAAAAAGTTTTAAAAAATTTCGTTTGAAAAGTGTGAGCGTTTATAAAAACATGAATATCTTTCGAGTGTCTCGAGATAAACAGACTATTGAAACAAATTACTCAGAAGACATGCGATTATAACACCGTCTATTTTTTTTCTGCCTGAGCTACCTGATATTGCCCGCAGGAGGATGTAAACTTGGACGAAGAAAACATGTCGCTATTCAAACACCCTGTACAATAAGTTTATTCATTTTTTTTATCATCTTATAAATATTGCATTTTCGCAAAGAACGTAGCTTCAATTTGGTGAAAAATTTATTCAAATCGGATCACCGCCTAAGAAAATATTCAGTCAAAACTTAGGAAATATTTAATGTATACATTAAATTTGCGGCGCAGTGTATTTCGCAAGTAGCACGACTTCAATGACAAAAATTGGAATTTTTAGACTTTTGAAAGAAAATAACCACAAATGTTATACCGTTTTCGAGAGAGCATTAAATAGGCTAGTTTCTAAGATCATTTGCTGATTCTGTCTGGTTCAATATTTTTTCACAGTAGATAGCCAAACTTTACTTAAGGTTTTCGGATTTAAATTAAATTGAAACAACTCGATTTTTTTTTGAGTTTAGCGAGCTAGTTTTTAATAAAATGATAGGTCGATTGTCTCAACCATATATTGATGATAGCACAAGAAAAAAAAACCATGAGTTAGAACTTATTTATATTCAAAACAGGCGAGAAAAGGACCAAAAAGTATGGATTTTTCAAAAAAACATAAGACTGTCAATATCTCGAAAACCAGAAAACTTTTACTAGGGTCATGTTGATGTTATCTGATTGACCTGAAGCCAAACTACCTCCACTGTCACTCTGGCGTGTTATTTACGGGACACCCTGTATATATATATATATATATATATATATATATATATATATATATATATATATATATATATATATATATATAGTATCGCGTAGTACTGATAGCGAAGCAGGTCGAGATGTAATTCGAACAGAAAATATTTGAAATCATCAAAGGATAGTATTTCAATATGAACTCAATCAGCCCTCTAATAACTCAATCTCCAGAAGCTGTGGAGTTGAGCTAATTTTCAAAAACATGAAGAACCAAGAAATATCTACGTCAAAATGGCTGTGGTTAGAAAAATTTACCCTAATTTCGAGGGTTTCGTTCTGCATACTGCTTTTCAATAATAACAATAATAATATTATTATTATTGTTATTGAAAACAATTCCAGATACCAGCTCATTTGGTTCGATACATATAAATATGTAGAAATCGAAATTTTCCAATTTTATCGATAATAGCTACAGATTTCAGCAGGTTTTCACTTTAAAAAACTTCTTATCAAAATGGGTGCGATTAGCAAAGTTCGACCTAGGACCAAGATAGTTTTTCGTTTCATGACTTTTTATGATGCTTGGCACCAAAAACTCAATTTCATATATCTATATATATATATATATATATATATATATATATATATATATATATATATATATATATATATATATATATATATATATATATATATATATATATATATATATATATATATATATATATATTTTTATGATCTATTTCATGATCTTTTGGCAAATAATTGACATATATCCTTTTTGCATTTTCTCAGGAATTATATCGAAGTTAATTCAATTTTAATAATGTGAATGAAACTTGGGTTTTTGATTTTCGCTATATTCTGTTAAGCGTAACAATTGTTTCGCCAAACACCAGTGGCTCCTTTAGATGAGTAATTCAAACTAACTTCACAAATTGAATATCTTACAATAATATAGAAATGGGAAACACACATGAGGATTGAAAAACCTATACGTAATCTATTAGCAGGTGGATAAATATATGAAAGTACCTAGGTGACTATAATAGGTACAAAGGTACAATATTTCCTTAAAATAAATGAAACAAAGGAGAATTAGGTATTCATATCTAATTGATAATTCAATGAACTATCAATATATTTTTGGAACTTTTCCTATTATTAATTTCGAGGGCTACTAATAAATTAAATTTATAACCTTCTTCTCTGTATGTAATATTTCGAATTCGCTATTGAAGCTATGATTATGTTCGAGAATCTAGAAGGTGTGATGAATGTGTCGAATAT
>JARQZK010000749.1:230000-275000 GCA_030704885.1 Cynegetis impunctata
ACTATAACCCATTAGCTTCGCCTCGGGGTAAAAAAACAGTTCAAAGTTCAAATTCCTACTTTTCATCCCAATAAGAATATTAATTGTGACAATATTTATTTTTTTTATTAATTGTAATAATTTTTTTCAATGGATTAGATAATATTAAGAATAATAAATGAAAAAAAAACGTTAAATAAAAAGTCCGGAGTATAATTAATTGAAGATGTTGTGAAAAATTTTCAAATCAGAATTTCAGAACAGAAACATAGTTTTGAAATCAGAAAGGTAGATTCTCATTATGCAAATAAATTTTAAAGAGTTTAAAATGAAATTTTGTAGAATCAACGAACTAAGGTACCTACCTACTCTGGTCTTCTTTTGCTTAATCGTTAGGTAGAAGGACTAGCGACTAGCCCATCATTAAATTTCTTCAACAATGTATGGTGTAAAGAAATACAGATGTCTCGATATTGTAATCCATATAGCCAGCTCGTCTGGAAGGTTTTTTGATATTTTTCAATTTCAGTGATTATCTTTGCCCATTATTGGAAAGGAGTAGGTCATGATAATGTTAAATTTTGTTAGTTGATTAGCAAGATAACATCAAACCACATTGTATTATCACTGATTATAAACAATTATTTTTTTTAGCGCTAAAAAAAAATAAAATAAACATTTAATCCTTGGTTATACACTTTTATATCTAGGCACTTCAGATACCTCATTCTCGAGTTTTCAAAGCATTTTTTTGTTTGAATTCCCTAAGTACTTATCTTAAGGTCTCAGATAATTAAGATTGTATATCTGATATTTGAATGCATAGAATATTATAGTTATTGACTCAGCATCTGACCAAGAAGTACTACTACGAGAAGTACATCATGCATTAAAATTCAAATATTCCTGAAATCGTGTACGAATAGTGTTTCATTATTATAATCTACTTCAATCCAAAACTGTTTATTTCAATAAATTATAAGTTTCATATTGCCCCCTGCGGAACAATATTGAAAAATAAAAATAGAACATTATCTTATCGTCTGCTATGTTACCAAATAATTACTTACATGATAAGAAATGAATACGATTTCGTTCTAGAATATTTGTCAATCGTTATAAATGTAATGAGCTTATAAACTGGTCAAGGATAACGTTTAATTAGATATTGCAAATTACACAAGCAATAAATAATCGTCCAAATAAAAGTAAGAAATCGAATTGTTTTGGGATTTAGATGATAGAAGTTCGTTCTCATGACATCTGAAAATGAATTTAAATTATACCGCATAGGTATAGGTTCATGAAAAAGAAAAGAGGTGTCGTGTGACACCAGGTTGCAATATAGTATGTATTAAATAGAAGGCGCAATGGAATAAATTAACTGTTACTGAGAGTAATTAAACGAAAAATAAAACTATTTTATTTCAGAATTATTTATATTAGAATTTAAAGCAAATGGAAACTATTTTCTGGTCACAATATTAACTTGAAAACATGCATAGGAACTTGAATAACCATTCTATCATCATTATTCGAAATATTTGTAATATTATGCATAATTGAGAAGGATTTCAGTGATCCTGTAGCTACATTTATATAAATATTAAAATATTTGTGTTCTTTAAGTATTGATTCACATCCCTGATTAACATTATACAAATTTAATAGATTATTTGTAAAAATTAAAATCAATTCTCCACTTCAAAATCATACTTACGATATATATATATTAAAGAACTAATTCTAACTTGAAATCAAAAAATTACATAATTTTTAATTCATATACCAATACGCATATAAGCATACAGATCACTATAAAGGTGTTATGGTCCTTACATTTTCCCATTATTATTCCAATAGATTCCATTCGTCTAGTATCTAGAGTCTATAGTGTAACATGCGACAGAAAATATCGTACCAAAAATCTATCACTGCATGTTGCTTAAGCAGCAGGCTTCGTAGAAGTACTAAAATATTCTATAACAGATCGAGCTATCTGTGAGCATTTAACACTTTTGCCAATACAATCAGATATTATCTCTACTCACTCGAGACTTGCTTGTATTAAAATCATTTATGTATTAATAACGTGTTTCGAAAAGAAGTGTCATTAAAATCTCATTTTCTCCTCACACCAATTATATTCACATACAGATGTTCAACTCTTGAACTTAAATTGGATAAGCTGTAGATATAGTATAGAAAAACATTAAAATCTGTGATAAAACGTGAAGTTCCAACATAAAACGTTGGAGGAAAACTTAATAATTTCACAAAACTTATTACATGTTAGAACCGCCTATTACTTTCTGAATAAATACAGTTCGATACAGTGCAATTGTCTATTATTTTTGGCGAAAATACGACTTTTTTTACCAAAATCCAGAAGCAGAATCATTATGTGTACCTATATATATATATTTATTCGAATAGTTGTTGCCTGTGATCTATTTTTAAACTCTTGATAATTATTAGCAATAACAGGCTGGTTGAATCTTGAAAAACTCGATTTTAATAAAAAATTTGACGTTCCACTATGATATTCGTAATTGAAATTTCTTTGACATTTATTGATTTAAAAAATTGAAAAAAACAGGGTTGCTTAGTATATGCTATTCAGTTCAATATTAACATTCAAAATTGTTATCACCAGATGGTAAGGGAAACCATAGAAACCCTCACCTACGCAATGTTTGAAAATAATAATAAAAGGGTACTATTTATCTAACAACAAAGAAATGAGTCATGGAAAAACATTAAAGAAGTGGAGTAGAATTATCGGTATAGACGCTTATATGGAAGCAGTCGTTGACACGTGTTTCGGACTCTTTGGTCCTCATCTAAGGATTTTGTTTGTTGTACTTTTTTCATCTTCAAATTTTCAATCCAATACTTGGCTACGCCGTTCTGATGAGGACCAAAGAGTCCGAAACACGTGTCAACGGCTGCTTCCATATAAGCGTCTATACCGATAATTCTACTCCACTTCTTTAATGTTTTTCCATGACTCATTTCTTTGTTGTTAGATAAATAGTACCCTTTTATTATTATTTTCAAACATTGCGTAGGTGAGGGTTTCTATGGTTTCCCTTACCATCTGGTGATAACAATTTTGAATGTTAATATTGAACTGAATAGCAAATATACTGAAGCAGCCCTGTTTTTTTTCAATTTTTTAAATCAATAAATGTCAAAGAAATTTCAATTACGAATATCATAGTGGAACGTCAAATTTTTTTTATTAAAAATCGAGTTTTTCAAGATTCAACCAGCTGTTATTGCTAATAATTATCAAGAGTTTATATATTATTATATATTATATTATATATAATATATATATATATATATATATATTGTATATTTAATATATATATTATATATATATATATATTATATATATATATATATTATAATATATTATATTATTTATATATATATATTTTTTTATATATATATTATATGTGTATATATTATTATATATATATATATATATATATATATATATATATATATATATATATATATATATAT
Source organism: Cynegetis impunctata (assembly GCA_030704885.1). Classification (NCBI taxonomy): domain Eukaryota; kingdom Metazoa; phylum Arthropoda; class Insecta; order Coleoptera; family Coccinellidae; genus Cynegetis; species Cynegetis impunctata. Next base: position 233,514 of record JARQZK010000749.1, read on the forward strand.
ATATATATATATATATATATATATATATATATATATATATATATATATATATATATATATATATATATATATATATATATATATATATATATATATATGGCACATTTAGGCATGCTCCCGCCCTAGGTATTCATTATTAATCATTTCATTGACAAGACAAATAATTAATAATTTAGCTCAATAAATTATATTTTCGTACCAACGATGAACAACTCTCACTAACATTGACAGAGTGAAGACTACGAGACTAGGGTAGATATTATTACCCACGATTTTAATGTGTTCAAATAATCTTAAAATGTAAATGTCTCATTATTGTTTTGCCTGTAACTTTTGAAGGAAGAAGTTTATATATATATATATATATATATATATATATATATTCATTTATATATATATATATATATATATATATATATATATATATATATATATATATATATATATATATATATATATATATATATATATATATATATATATATATATATATATGAAGTAGCTGATATATTCGGAAAATACTTCTCCTCAGTGGCCAATGAAAGGTTGAATGCCAATTATGGTAATAGTATATCACATTCCTGTACGGCTTCACCACCTTCGGTATGTAATTTCTTTTTTCAACCCGTTTTGAGTTTCGAAATCGAGGATATTATCAAAAACTTAAAAAATAAAAATGTGTTGGCATAGATAACATCTCAACTAGGCCTTCTCAAGAAGATTGCTCGCATCAATAAGTGAAACATCTTGCTCATATAATTAATTGGTCTGTCACATCGGGAGAATTTCCCTATGCTTTAAAAAATCTATTGTCGTACCGATTCACAAAAAGGAAATATAAGTGAAATAACAAACTATCGACCGATATTTGCGATTCTCAGTGTTTCTCTCCAAAGTTTTTTGAGAGAGTGATTTTCAAGAGAATGATGTCATATTTGAATAAATTCGATATTCTTAATAAAACCCAGCACGGTTTTAGAGCTGGTTGCGCTCCACTCAGACGGCCGCACTGAAGTTTGTGGAAACAGTTTACGAATGCCTGGATTCAAATTTACATGTGTCGGGATTTTTTTCTCATGCTTTCCTGCGCCTTTGATACTTTATCCTTTAAGTTCATTATAGATAAGTGTTATAATCTTGGCTTTAGAGGCATTTTTTCCGACTGGCTGCTTAGCTTTCTTCAACACAGAACTCTGTCGGTAGAGAAACGATAAAACTTATTCAGGAGTATAATATCAGATATGGGTGTTCCTCAGGGCTCTGTGAATGGGACCTCTACTATTCCTGCTGTTTATTAAATGACTTACCCTCTCATTTATCCTGCTCATTACTTATATTATTTGCCGATGACACATCTGTCGTCATCGCGGCCCGAAGTTGTGATGAGCTCCAGATAGCCTGTAAAATATTATGGCTGAGTTTCATATCATGGTGTCGCCGTAACAATTTGATAGTTTAATGTAGGTAAAACAGCCTGTCTGTATTTCCGGCTTAAGAAACTGTGAAAGAAGTCTGTTAAAAATTGATTGTCTGGGCACTACTATTATTCCAGCTGACTGCACAAAATTCCTTGGGATCCACATGGATATCGAATTTCTAGTTGGTCCCCACGTTGATGTCTTAAGCAAAAAAATTAACAAAGCTTATTTCGCAATAAGTAGACTGAAAACTTCTCTACCACCTAGTTCTCTTGTTGATGTTTATTACAGCCTTGTTTACTGTCATATCTCATACAATATTTTGCTCTGGGGTGACTGTGGTTCCTTCTCGAGAGTCTTTGTGGCACAGAAAAGAATAATACGTCTCATTTTTGGATTGAACCATCGGGCATCATGTCGGCCTATATTTGGTCGCCAATAAATTACTGTCACTTCATGTATATACATATTCAAATGTCTCTTATATGCGAAAGATAATGAGAATAACTGGAAAAAACTTGCTAGCTCGCACGATCATGGAACACGAAATTCACAGGTACTACTCCTGGTTCCTAAACATCGAACTCACAGTTTTGAACGTTCTCCACTATATCAGGGTGTCAGATGTGTTCAATCATTTGGCCCTCCCATTTTGAAATCTTTGAACAAACAAACATTTAAAAGAGTTATTAAGGAGCTTTTTACTACACAAGTGCTTCTATTCGGTTAAAGAATTTCTCTCTGATTCATTGATCACTCAGGAGATGGTAATGTTGATGTAAATGTTAGAATAGAATTAACTTAATATTGACTTACTCCTATACACATTTGTTAATGTCCTAAAGGATCAATAAATTATTATTAGTATTATTATATATATATATATATATATATATATATATATATATATATATATATATATATATATATATTATATATATATATATATATATATATATATATATATATAGTTATATATATATATATATATATTATATATATATATATATATATATATATATATATATATATATATATATATATATATATATATATATATATATATATATATATATATATATATATTCATAGGACGTTTCCTAAGAAATACACGAAACTTAAGGGAGTATTATTGGTTTAAAAATAATGACACTTTCTGGAATAAACTTAAGGCTTTTCAGGACGATCAAATTATTAGATTTTTTTTCGTTTTAATCAAAAACAAAACTTCTCTTTAGAGCTGAAAGTTCATCATTTGTGAGAAATATAGAAATTATAACCATGTTTTCTGATTTACAGGTACACTTACGAAATGATAGAGCAGACAGTGGAGTTTCTCAAAATTCGAGTAAGTTTCCAACCGAAAATTGGAATTATCTGTGGATCTGGCCTAGGTAAGCATGATATACTGTTAATTCGCTCATGTTTCTATCAAAATTGTATCCAAGAAATCATCTGACTTATCGACCTTGATATAAAACTAAAATTCCATTGAAAGGATAACGTCTATTCACATATTTGCAATCAACTGGCAGTAATTTCCTTGAGCCTTGGATACATATTATAAGAATCCTGAGGAAAATATGTATATTGCAATAGCAATATACATATTGCACATATGCACAAGGTGCACAATAGTTCATTTCAATAATAAAAAATATAACTCCTTGACAAAAACTTGTTTACATTATGTTTTTCCAACTGAAGCAGACCTTGAAAAACAACTAGATAATACGAACATCATTTTATATCCTAAAAGTAATTATTAATTGATGAGGTCGATACTATTGCAACTGTTCATAATGAAAAAATATTGATAAACATTTTTATTAAAATACGTGGCATATGTTAGTAGTACTACTTTTTCGTCAAATGCTGAAAATGTTACAGATGCAGATATTTATAAACAATCTTAATTATCTACAAAATTCAAACCGAACTGCTACGTAAAACTGCATTGCATAAAGAGTTCAATAAAGTGCTTTGAAAACTCGAGAATAAGGTATTTGAAATGTCTAGATATAAATGTGTATAAACAAATATTATTTGTTTATACTCAGTGATAATACAACGTAATTTGATGTTATCTTGCTAAGCAACTAGCAAACTCTGAGATTATCATCTGACATCTGTATTTCTTTATAACATGATCATGAATAACAAGAAACACGAGAGCAGCAGACATCCTACACTGTGGTTATATTTTCCCTTAATTTTTCTTCTTTTTAAATACAAATTTTCAACCCCCTGAATCAGTTTGGAGGGCCAGTGGAGTTGCTAAAATGGTTGCGGTTGTGAAAAAGAGTTGAAACGTTCAAAGTGCATAAGCATTACCTAACATTAAATCAATCCAAGTACCTACCTTCTAACTCAATCTGCAGAAGCAGTGAAGGTCGCAAAACCTCATAAACCAAATACTAAAATGAAAATGACGACTTTTAAAAAAGATTCCTTTTTCAGATCTACACACATTCCAGAAACTCCTAAAAGGGTGAATTTCGGATATGATGTTCATAATTGATATCCACATCTTTTTCCACAGATTTTAAAAATTTTCGCTCATGCACCTCCCTGTCATAGCTTGAATATGCACCAACTTTCAAGCAAATGTCATGTCGGTGGAAATGAAGGGGAGACGTGAAATCAGTCCATCTTCTTCTTTTCAGTTGCGACTGGGAATTCTCGCTTAGATGATTGAATCAATCATGATCAGATTATTCATTATTCTTGCCTTGAAATGTTGATAATAAGGTATCTGAATTCCTGGATATGACCGAGTATAATCAACGATTAATTGTTTATATTCACTGATAATATAATGTTATGTGATATATCGCTAAGCCATTAATAAACTCTAAAATCTAATCGTATATCGGTGAGAATAATGGGAAGATGCAAATTTGATTTACCTTGAAACCTCGATAAAAAGGTATCTGAAGTGCATGGATACGAATATCATATATGAACAACGTTTAACTATGAATCAACTGAAGTGAAAGACTTGGCTTGATTCCATGATGGTCATCAGACCATGAAATGAAATTTGGTATCCGGGATTCTTCTTGGTGCAAAGCGAACTGCCGTGATTTGGGTGAATTCAGTCAGAAATTTGGCATCTTCAATCTTTGGACAAGGAAGTGGCGGGAAGATGCATGAGCAAAACTTTTACTTGCCTGTAGCAAAATGTGTGTAAGTCAATTATAGACAACATATCCAGAATTTAGACCTCATGTGATGTTTGGAAGGTGGATTGAGTTGATATCAGGAAAGTGCCCGTTGAGGGTATGAATTGATTTAATTTACCACCGCCTTTTCAAGATTTGTGCACATTTTCAGCTTCATCAAACTGACTTAGGAGGTTAAGGATTTCTATATAGAAGAGAACAAAACTGGGCATAAACTACTATCTCAGTGACGGAGCTCTGCAGCTCAAGTAATGGAAAATTTCAATGTTCTCCTCCAAATATTTACGAAGAAAATAAATATGAAGAAGGTCGAGAATTTTCAATTCATTCAAAATATCTTAGGAACTACTTAAGTTTCTACAATTTAAAAATTGGCAAATTAAAGAGGTGGAAATTACTCCACTTTCTCCTAGTTAAATAATTCTTTTCTCTCACTATTTAAGAAAGAGCAATAGTGTGACTATAAAATCATCAGGACCCTGTATATAAACATATACATACACATACACATACACACCATCACCTACACATAAACATACACACACACACACACACATATATATATATATATATATATATATATATATATATATATATATATATATATATATATATATACAGGGTGTCCCACCGGGAAAGAACGCGATCTGTATTTGGAAAACTACACATAGGAAACCTTTGAAAATTTGACAGTATACTAATGTTGATAAGGGCAACTCAACTAAAATATTTTCAAGATGGTGGCACTTCCGGTTATACCGGAAGTAGATACCAACTTGCTTATTTTAAATTGGATACCCTATATACTGATACATTTTTAGATTCTACGCAAGATTCTAGGCAGATTTTATGTATTATGTGCTATACCTAAGTCTAAGCGTTTTTGACATATTTAGGTTTTTATGTCAAAAATGACGATTGCAAGCCCTTATATAATTATCAATTGTTCCTATAAAGATTCCCGTATTACCTACTTTGGGGTGGATTCCTTATTGTGAAAGACTTGTTTCAATAGATGTTGTATAGTATTTGAATAACTAATCATACAGGGTGTTCGAAAAAAAATATCTAAAATGAGATTGAGAAAACTGACAAAAATCAATTTTTTCAAATGGAAACCCCCCATTTTTCTTATTTTGTAGTATTTAGCATTCAAAAAGGAGGTAACTTTGTATAAAGCTATCTATACACAAAATTTGAAGTTTTCGAAATATTGCCAATTTAACATTTTTATATGTCGATTTTGCATTTAATCGTTAAACAATTAGATCTAGGATAGCCACGATCGTATTTGACATTTCAAATCATCGTAATGGCACCCCGGTTAAATTATACAAACGAAAATTATTCAAACTTTTAAGGCTTATCTAAATCATTTTCATTTAAATGCTGCACTAATGAAAATATGGATAGCATAGGGATGATATTTGTGTTTCCGTAAAATTCTCAGAACTGACAATTTAGATAAGCCTGATTCTAATGCTATCTGCCTTGAAAATTTTGTTGGATATGCTTCAAAATATCCCAAAATTGCTATTTCAATATTTTCATTGTTAACAACTGGTTTCTTTTTGTACACTTATGCCTTTACGGATCCAAAATTCTTGAAGTTTTCTATAATTCGTTTAACAGTATTTGGTGATGGTTTATGTTTATGAGGATATCGGGTCGCACATGTATCACATGTTCTTCAAATAATTTATCACATTGTCCATAAATAATAAATAAGTTTAAATCATCTTCGTTTGTATAATTTAACCGGGGTGCCATTATGATGATTTGAAATGTCAAATACGATCGTGGCTATCCTAGATCTAATTGTTTAACGATTAAATGCAAAATCGCCATATAAAAATATTAAATTGGCAATATTTCGAAAACTTCAAATTTTAGGAGAAGATAACTTCATACAAAGTTACCTTCATTTTAAATGCTAAATACTACAAAATAAGAAAAATGGGGGGTTTCCATTTGAAAAAATTGATTTTTGTCAGTTTTCTCAATCTCATTTTAGATCTTTTTTTTCGAACACCCTGCATGATTAGTTATCCAAATACTATACAAAATTTATTAAAGCAAGTCTTTTTCAATAAGGAATCCACCCCAAAGTAAGTAATACGGGAGTCCTTATAGGAACAATTGATAATTATATTAGGGCTTGCAATCGTCATTTTTGACATAAAAACCTAAATATGTCAAAAACGCTTAGACTTAGGTATAGGACATAATACATAAAATCTACCTAGAATCTTGCGTAGAATCTAAAAATGTATTAATATATAGGGTATCCAATTAAAAATAAGCAAGTTGGTATCTACTTACGGTATAACCGGAAGTGCCACCATCTTGAAAATATTTTAGTCGAGTTGCCCCTATCAACATCAGTATACTGTCAAATTTTCAAAACTTTCCTATGTGTAGTTTTCCATATACAGATCGCGTTCTTTCCCGGTGGGACACCCTGTATATATATATATATATATATATATATATATATATATATATATATATATTTATATATATATATATATATATATATATATATATATATATAAAAACATGTGCATATATGTGTGACTATAAACTTCGAAATTTGCATGAGAAAAATACATTTTATATTGAAATATTCTTTGAATTTGATGAAAATGCAGACACAGAATGCATGTCAAATCACCTACTAATGATTTCGAATTTTTTTCACAGGTTCTCTTGCACAGGACCTGAAGGATCGCATTGAATTTCCATATTCCACTATACCTAACTTTCCATTGAGCACGGTCGAAGGCCATGCCGGAACACTCATCTTCGGGTTCCTCTCGGATGTCCCAGTCGTGTGTATGCAGGGCAGGTTCCATTTCTACGAGGGGTATCCATTGTGGAAATGTGCGATGCCAGTTAGAGTTATGAAGCTCATGGGAGTGACCCATCTGATTGCCACAAACGCTGCTGGGGGTCTGCACAAGAACTACAGAGTAGGCGACATCATGCTGGTGAAAGATCACATCAACATGATGGGTTTCGCTGGAAACAATCCACTTCAGGGACCTAATGAAGAAAGGTTTGGACCAAGATTTCCACCAATGAACAAGGCTTATGATAAAGAACTCATCAGGAAAAGTATGGAAATTGGAAAAGAGCTGGGGTTGAAAGATAATATTCACACAGGCGTGTATACCTGTTTGGGAGGTCCGAATTTCGAAACGGTTGCAGAATTAAGAGCGCTGAAGATGTTGGGCTGCGATGCTGTCGGTATGTCAACTGTTCATGAAGTTATCACTGCTAGACACTGCGACATGAATGTGTTAGCATTCAGTTTGATAACCAACGAGTGCATACAGGAATACGATTCTCAAAATGAGCCAAACCATGAAGAAGTTATGGATGCTGCTTTACTCAGGCAAGGTACATTGAAGACATTTGTGCAGAAAATTGTAGAATATATATACAAGAGCAGATGCTGTAGTGCCTAATAACACCTCAAAACATTGTCATTGAAAGCAAACTAGGTACACATTCCCCCAAATGTTTATTTAAGTAAGCATAATTTTACCTAAGAAATATAATGATGTAAAATGGGTATAAAAATGGTTAAACGTAGGAAGATTTACATTATTAATTCATGAAATAGAAAAAATTATTTCCTTGTTTTACTATGTATTTGCAAAGGCTCATCACAAAAATGCTCAAGTTGTATATTTCAACGGATGAAATGGTTTCGATCTTATTTATTGTTAGAACTTCCAAATTTTATTTAAGGCAATTATTGTAGGATAGTTATAGACAAACTCAAAAATATCGTTATTATTTACTCGATATTCATCTAGAAGAAGTGACGATTGAGCTTTAATCACTATTTGTATTTTTCTGAAAGGGACTCGCTAAACTGAGGTTTTTTTATTGCTAAAATATCCACAAACAAACATTATTTTATAATAATAGTTGTATAGGTCAGATGAAAAAATGTAAATTATAGAGATTTTGAGATTAAAAAAATAAATTTTCGAGCATAATCTGTATTAAATTTATATCGAATGCTCATTATGTGACTATGTATTGTTTTTTGGTTACCTATTAGGAATTAAAAAGTTATATTTTTCATAATGTCATCTAAGAACGTGTATTTATTGTTTTTTTTCGAGTAAAAGTAGACATTGAGTAACTTTTATTTTCTATTTCTCCCACTTTCTAATATATAAAAATATGTGTCTTCAGGAATACGTAAGTCATACATCAATTATGAAAACGGGTTAAGATGATTTGAATCAAATTATATGAATCATGTTTTAATTCACGATTTAGACTAACCGATAATTTAAACTAAAATCAAGTTATGATTTGCTGTAAGAACAAGTCGCCAAAGCAAATCAATCAAATGAAAATGGAAATGAAATCTGATAGATTCTGTATTCACAAACATTTTAAATCTAACAACAAACAATCTGATGAAATTAATCTTTAAAAAACTTGAGTTGACAAGAATAGTCTATATGGTATGAAAACATTATATAATAGAGAAAAAAATCGAAAAACAACAACAGAGTGCGAAAAAAATAAGTAAGGAACGCCACACGAGTTTTTTTGAATTAATTCCAGTTTTTGTTAATTTATTCCATTGTGCTTGCTATTTAATGAATAATATATAGCTAGAGGAATTTCATTCCAACCGGGCGTCCCAAGACACCTTTCGTTTGTTCTCTCAGGTTCCTTTTCAATATTTTCTCAATCTGCAAGGAGATTGTCAGGGCTATTCACAATCACGCGGTATTCTACATTGGTACAGAAGTAAATACCTTTCTTCATCATTCTCTCAATGTAGCTACCGATCCGACAGATGGCGCCACAAAACAACAAAGTATAAATCCGTGGAGTCTCGGGGGACGCTCGTCGTCAGGGCAACGCCGCGGGCTCCTCGCGCCGAATCATGAATAAACGCGAGAAGCCAGGTTTTCGTCATGACTGGCGTGCAACATGCAACCAGCATTGATGCTCTCTTGCGTGCGGTGAAAGCAACTCGCGGCGATATGAGATGGCAGTTTTGTTGACTAACCGGCAAGGAGAAATCAAAAACAACGCTATGAACCTGAACGAGAAGTAAAGGTCCCCCTTGAATCTTTATGCTCCATTACGTGCGGGTACGAAGAAACCACAACGCACAGCTGATTGTCTGACGTTTCCGTTTTCAACCTCTGCAAGATCAAGATCCGTGTAAGGTGTTCTATTCGCCCTCCAAAGTTGGTGTTCTTGGTTCAGTTATTAATCGTCATTTAAACGTATCGGTATCCGGTCGAGCGATGTAAACTTATTCGAGATGAGTGTCTGCGGAGAATCTTTGACGGACGGACTTCCGTCGCCGGGTTTCTATGGCAGGTCCGGTATATTAGAAACATTCGTTAGGAGTCAGTGGTTCAGGGTGTTCGTTACCCTCGAAGAGGATTACTTAAGCATCACTCTCGACGAGTCTTGCGAAAATACGACGACTCTGAACGGAACCCTGAATAATAACATTGAGACCCCCAGCGGTTTAAGCGACACACCGGAGGTACCGGACGCGGTCGCCAATCAAAAGCGATTGGTCAGGGTGGTCAAGTCGGAAAATAATGGGCTAGGGATCTCAATAAAAGGGGGAAGAGAAAACAAGATGCCAATTCTGATCAGTAAGATATTCAAGGGCATGGCGGCAGATCAGACGGAACAATTGTATGTGGGTGATGCCATTCTGGCAGTGAATGGTGAGGATCTGAGGGAGTCCACACACGACGAGGCTGTGAAGGCGTTGAAAAGGGCGGGAAAAGTAGTCGAGCTCGAAGGTAAGCGTTTTCTTTGATCCATTGGAGGTGGTGGAAGAACTCTGTTGCAAATAGGTATACTTAAACATGGATTTGAATTACGAGAAGCCTATGAAATATATATATATATATATATATATATATATATATATATATATATATATATATATATATATATATATATATATATATATATATATATATATATATATATATATATATATATATATATATATATATATATATATATATATTAATATATATAACTATATATATATATATATATATATATATATATATATATATATATATATATATATATAGATATATAGATATATATATATATATATATATATATATATATATATATAAGTATATATATATATATATATATATATATGTATATATATATATATATATATATATAAAAAAGTTTTGATAAAGCCACGAATGTCGTGGCGAAACGTCAACTTTTTAATAAAATCGAGTTTTTTGAGATTCAACAAGCCTGTTATTGCTAATAATTATCAAGATTTCATATACATATATATATATATATATATATATATATATATATATATATATATATATATATATATATATATATATATATATATATATATATATATATATATATATATATATATTTATATATATATATATATATATATATATATATATATATATATATATATATATATATATATATATATATATATATTTGTTTATTTATATACATCTTAATCTGTGAATTAAAACGTCTTCAAACTTCAATATATGCTATTTTCATTATATTTATTATTTGGATTTGTGAAAATCCAGTTATCATGATTATACTAATGTGAAGTTTATGTTGTGCTTCCAGTAATAAGTCAGAATGCTTGGTCACTAAGACATGGTTTTTTCTTATTTTTTGCATGAATGCAGCATTATTTATTCTAAGCTCGACAGGCTCGATCAATTGGATTTTATAACTAGTTATTATATTTGGCCTTCTTTCAATTATCTAAAGTAATGAGATTCTTCAATGATTCTTCTTGTCATCTTTCATAGTTGACGTACCTACCCGTATTATATGTTTCATGTAAATGTATTTTATTTTCAACTATTAATTCTGAATGAATTTTCATATCTTTATGAATATCTACATACATCATAGTTTGTAGTTATTAACAAATTTTTCAGTTTAAAGTATTTCTCTGATTTTTGTTCATATTATCGTTTGGTGTTATTTGTTTTAACATATAAAACTGAATGGAGTTTAATATTTACTATATTTGTATCATAATCGTCAGTGCTTAAAAAAACTTTGAGTTTGTTTTAAGTATTTGATGAACGAAATAAAGGATATATGGAAATATATTGAGGAAAAATCTTCCTTTACTCTAATAAATATTGAGGGCGTCACGACTATACAAAATTATTATGACCCCCGACTGAAATCCTGGATTCCCGCTGAATGGAGCGGATAGGTGGTTGCTTCCCGCAATTTTTTATTTGAAATGACTGATTGTCACCTCATGGTACCTCCTTTATTCATCTCACGTACTTCTCACATCACGTGGCTGCTAACTTTTTTTACCGGTTCAGCCAGTCAACGAACGCATCTACTATAATGTGCAATTGAATTCAATGAACTGATAGCGGACTAGAAGCAAAAGCAATATCTTCCCAGGTGGATGCCTAATTATTTATTCAACCGTTTTCATAAGCCCCACAAACACGTTACTGAAAGTGTTACATAAGATAAATCATAGTGACATGCGATTATGTTGACAAGAATCGTTTTATTGTACCCGTGTTTATTTATTCATTAACTTAAACGATACACGGGGACCTTGATGTATAGTGTAATGGGTTCTATGATCGTAGATGGGAATTAGACATGACAACATCAAACGTAAAAATCTGTGAGGTGTTTTGATGTTTTTATTAATAAGCCTGGAGAAATCAATGTGGAATAGAGATGGAAATAATTTAAAGCAGTAAATATATCTTATAAGTCATTATACCGGGTGTCCTAGCTACGATTTGCACACCCTGAAATGTCGATTTCGTCCAAGAAAAACATGCTGAAACAGGTAAATTTTTTATTGATATCAACCAATTGTTATCGCATTTTTGAATCTATATCTGTATATACTAAGCTCCTACAGAACCACTGCTTCAAAAAATTGACAAGGAGGGTCGAGTAATCCATCAGCTTTTTTCATTGTCTATTAAACCGTGCATTTTTCTCAGTCGTATTTTCTTCGAAAATAACAGACTATTCCAATGAATTGCAAGTAAACAGGTTATATATATATATATATATATATATATATATATATATATATATATATATATATATATATATATATATATATATATATATATATATTTTTTTTCCCGGTACCTACATATGCTTTTCCAGCAGCTACCATGAAATCAAATGAGCTCAAACTATCAAAATTCGGGGATATTTTTCATCTGCGGTTGTTCCCTAGGCAGAAGAAAACTATCAAATTTGGCATCCGAGGCAGTTTTCGAGGCAGAACGCAACTATCAAAATTTTTTAAGAAGATATTTCTTGTATTTCGTGTTCTTTGAAAATTTGCTCAACTCCACAGCTTCGGCAGTTGAAGTTTCGTACATGGATTGAATTCATGTTGGAATACGATACTTTTTGGGTTTCAACTATTTTCCTAAACCTCGAGACTATTCCCTTCGAATGGCTTATCGACCTGGTTCGCCATCAGTACGCGATGCACTTCGCGAATATTTTATTTAGTTTTTGAATAAAAGAAATTATTTTCTGATTTTAATTTCAGTTTGCTATTATGGTGTGGTTTTTAAAACCTTAATATGGAGTGGTTTATAAAACTATAACATGAAACTGAAAATGTATTCCATTGGAATCGTATCTCGATGCGATGCATTTCGCGCGAAAAATACGATCTTATTGACGGAGCTCTGCTACGCACGCGTTTTTTTCTATTTTAATTATTTTTTGAGATATCTGCCGAAGTTGCTGTGAGAGGAAGCGATAGTGGTTATGAGAAAACAATAAATTTAGCGAATATATTGCTCAAAATATCCACCTTCTACCCTAACACAGTAGTCAATCGATTTTCAAAATCTTGTGTAAACCTTCTGTACCATTTCCGGCGTATCAAACGGCGCTCTGCGATAATGATGTCTCAAAGTTTTTGAAGAGATTCAGATGGATCGATTGTATTATTGTGGAGGTAGGAGGTAGACATTTTGAAAAATACATTCGTTAAATTGAATCTTTTTCTCATTACCTCTTTTGTTTTTTTCTCACAAAAAACAACAGGTATGACAAGAAATAGTCGTTCAAATTTGGAAAAAAAATATGGTTGACAATGAAAAAAGCTTTAAAATGGTGTGTTAATTTTTCAATACGTCTGGGAGCTAGGGATATGTATAGATATAACTTTGAAACTGCGTTAAAAATGAGTCTTCTTTTGATCGAAATTTGATCAATTTCAGTGTTTTTACCAAACTTAAGGAATGGGATATTTCAAGAGGTGCAATTTTACTTTGGGTCACCCGGTATAATTTCATTATTATGATCAAAGTAGCACTAATAAAATCTTCATGAAACTCTGATCTCTTGAAAAAGAGTTTGGTAATTATTATACGGCATAATTACTCAAACTTATGTGCTTTGTAATAAGCTCTTTTTTTAATCCACTTTTATTAAACAAGTTACGTCTATCCCCATCGATAATTAACTCAAGTTCTTTCCATTATTGATTATAACATTAATGTATTTTTATGTAATCCATTAAATATTTTATGATATAATAGTCACTTATTTTTCCTTAATGGTGTTATATGGAAACCATTAAAGGGATGTTAATTTCCGAACGATTATTAAAAATGTAAAAAGCCAGCATTAATGACTATTATTAACGTATCATGCAATTTCATATTTTCAGATGCGGACCAGTCATTAGAAAATTCCAAAATTTTTTTCTTTGTAAAGAAATTACTTAGTCAGACATAAATCATTTTATGAACCTTTTGCATTACTTGTTATTTTTGCCAACGGGCGATTTTCTTACTTATCCTCTAAGAGTATAAACATAAACATTATAATAATGCACTCATGTGACATCAATAACTATAGTTATGTACACATTATGGATGTCTATCATTATTTTTCTTTTGATATAACAGTCATTTGGACCATGTTTAATGCCATTATTGTCTCACTTACTTGATTTACTAAATCTATAATAATGAACCTTTAATAATATATATATAAAGGCTATAGTGGATTTTATTACATACTAACGATTTTTATGTGTTAAAAAACTTATCCAAGTCAAAAAAAAAAAACGAGAGTTGTCGTGAAATAACCGGTTGGAACGAAGTTTAGTTCGCTATATATTTTGTATTAAATAACAGGCACAACAAAATAATAAACAATGTTGTGAAGTGATTGAATAAATAAAGGAAAGGTATTACAATTAAAAGATAATGAAATTGTAATTAGTAATTCATTAAAAAAAATAATGAAAATAAACATTTAATTATTGATTATTATAAAAGAATTTTGCTGAAACATTCTTAATTCTTGAATCAAATTAATCCAAAACAAGTTGTAACAATGAGTTTCTATCAAAAAAGTTGTTGTTGAAATAGCAATGTTTTTGTATGAACAAAAATTCTAAATTGGAAAAATTTGATTCATTTATTCATTCCGATTTCTGATTATCATTATACGAGTAAATACTCGTTTTTTTGTCAAAATTACAATCAATTGTTCACTTCACAATCTTACTGAAACTCACAATCATTTGTAAATACCTAATTTCATCATAGTTATACTCAAATTATAATGAATGAATATCACAATTCATTCTTCATTGATAAAATAACAATACGCATATAGGGGAGAAGTGGCATGAAAGAGCAAAAAAATGTACTTTGATGGAAAAAATGATGATTCTTTTCTTCAATTATTATTCATTGATTTAAGTAGATAATTTTTCACGAAAAAACCTTTAACAATATGAAAAAATCAACGAAATATTCATTTTAAAAATGTAATATGAGAAAAAATGCATATTTATTAATATTTTATATTATTTACTCAATTCAAATCCAGGGATATGAAAGAGCAGGTTATGAAAGAGCCAACTGTTTCGGAGCCCATTCACCCGACTCATTCATAACTTATTCTTTGAAAAAATATAACCTTTAAAATAAAAACAATATCGAAACTTTGACGGCATAGTTTTCATGCAGTTGCAAGACCAAATATATGCACAAACTCAATCAACAAACCATTTACCTGTATTTATTTACAATAAAATACCAAAAAACAAGTTAACTGAAGCAAAATACATACTTTTTAGTGCCAAAAACATTGACTGGATGTACCGGCGTCCGTTGGTTTCGACGGACTGTCAAATGTTTGTGGGAGAGGGGAAATCAGTGTTGCCACTTAATAATAAAATTACCAACAAAATCCGTTCATAAACTACCAAAATAATGTAAGTGGCTCTTTCAAAACCTGGCTCCTTCGTGCCACTTCTCCCCTACGAATACAGTTGATGCGCACTCCTATGAACCCTGTCGTGTCAGTCGTGTCAGACACAGTTGTAGGTTTATATTTTATGCGTCAAGTGTCTGGAGAGTAACGTGTGATAAGAATCTTTGTTCCAATAGTAGTTATAAAGTCATAAATACTTTTCCCAGGAAACACAAGAGAAATTAATTTGTTTCTTAAAAAATTCTGGCAATGGGGGACAATGGGGGTAGAATTTAGAAGACTGGTTGAGTTGCCTGTACAGTCAACTAAATTTTAATTTAAGAAGAATAAGCTCACTTTTTGGATAATCCATGCATGACCATAAGAAACTCGATTAAATCAGAAGTTTGAAGTCGTTTGTAAATAATATGCAACTCAATCACAATTCGTCATCGGATGAGTATAGGGTATAGATTCATCCGCAGTTTGTAATTGTTCCGCTCCTGGATATCATTGTGTGTATCAATCTATAAATATTCAATTCTCAACTTATCCAACATGTATAAACTTCCTTGTCGGTTTATTTCAGAATTGTTTAATGTAGGTTTATTTAGTCAGGTGGAAATGATACAACTGATGCATGAATTCTACATTAGACTCTAACACAAGGGCGACGATATCGCCCTTTGTTTATATTCCATCCTTGTAGATACAACCCATATGAATTGGGGTATCAGAAGACTTTGTTGAATTCACTCGCATCGTAAATTATTGGAAGGAAATTAATTAGTCCATGCTAATGTGACATGTTTATTGTTTTCCAGCTCTAAGTTCTAAAAGAATTTGAAATCAAGAGCTTCTGGGTTGAAATTGATAACTGTGGTAATTTTAACCGAAATATAAGTACGGAATTAGACTTTAATTTAATACCTTAATTCAAATAACTTTCGATTTTGATTAGATTTAAAAAAAATGAAAGCTATTCTATTTCTATGTTCAACCTTTTCAGCAACCCGTTATCTGTTCTTGAAAATGTTAAATAAAAACCTTCTCTTAGTAATTCTTGGAATTAAAGCCTAAGAAAAATGTAACCTAATTATATTCGCATCTGACATAGGGGCGGAGTTTAGGTCATAAAGTCAGAATATGGCGTTTCAAAACCAACTTTGAACACGGGTTATATCAGATATTTGAAAGTTTTTTGAGTTTTTCATAACAATTTTAGCTTCAAGTGAAAGTGTGAAGCCATATGCAGCTGAAAACATACATCAGGGAAAATACAGAGAAGGTAATAGATTGGTAAGATGCAAATTCATCGTACTATGGGCGCATTCGCTTTGGGGCTTACACGCTTTAAGCGCTTATAAGCTTCGTTTTCTGTGGTCGACTCGCGCTCACAAACGCTTAACACTAAGCGTAAGCTAACCTAACTTTTGTTGTCGATAATTAATAAATTTGTAGGGAAATGTTAAAGCACGGCATTTGCTTGCTTTTGCCTACCTAAGCGTAAAAAGAAGATCTGACATTCACCTTTAATGCTCAAAGCCAAAGCGTGAGCGTCTCT
The DNA here is from genome assembly GCA_030704885.1 of Cynegetis impunctata. Taxonomy (NCBI): domain Eukaryota; kingdom Metazoa; phylum Arthropoda; class Insecta; order Coleoptera; family Coccinellidae; genus Cynegetis; species Cynegetis impunctata. The sequence continues at coordinate 250,952 of JARQZK010000749.1, forward strand.
AAGCGCCAGTAGGCCAACACGAACGCCAATAATCTGTGCTTCTATGTGGGAAAAATGAAGAAAAGTAGAGGCCTAGTATCGTGAACTTTACTGCTTTAAATTGGTTGAATGTATAAAAAATTTCGTTTCTGATTCAAATTATTTATTTCGAAATCCTCAAATTTCTTGATACTAGGCTCACTAATTTTTGTGTGTGAAACTACATTCATCCGTTTGAGGATCAGCGTTCATCTTCAAACCTACATTTAAGACTTCCGCCGGAAGACTTTTTGTGAAAATATCCTGATTAAATCCTGCATAGTTTGATGAACAATATTTTTTGATATCTTGAGTATTCACTAAAGTATTAGATTTAAGGTCACTCTTAATTCTTCTTCCTGAACGTGCTCGGTCTTCTTTCAAATTCCTTTCCTTATCGTAAGCTTAGATGAAATTACACGTAGAAACGAAATTTTTTTTCAGAACTCTTTTTCACTGCAGTATCTTGAATTTTCATTAATGAAGAAAACTAACCTAAATATCAGCCATAGGAGTAAATCACCTGGTAGAATGTAATTTTCTTTTTTAAAATGCAAAGAACACACAGTCATTCTCGGAGTTGTGTGACTCTCCTTCAGATTGATTTTTCATACTTTAATGAATCAATCTTTTCCTTTCCTCTAAAATGGCTTTCTCTCTCTACAAAAATTCATTAGGCTTCGGAAACCAATAAAATCCAACACTTGCATTTGTATATGCTTTTGAATTACAGTTTTTCACGCAACATCACTTGTTGCTGATTCTACGTTCTACAAAATTTGCACATTCCATTTTTCCCCTTTTGTGACGTAATTTGTAATAAATCAGTAACTTGCATGTTATATATATGCAATTGCAGATATTAATGCTGAGAATAAAAACTTCATCCCTCTGGCCGTGACAGTGCGCTATCTGGAATGTCAGATTCCAATATCAAACTGTAGATTCGAATAAAGAAAAATACGCCATTTTCGATACCTCATCTGAACCCAAACTACGAAGCACAAAGATGTTTTTACCTAGCTTAGTAGCAATGATTTCAACATGTGGCTTACATGTAAGTCGACACATGACTGACAAGGAACTTGATCTCATCAAATGCACCATGACTGTCCAAGCTAAAACTACTACACTTTTTTTTATCATGATTCAAAGAAGAGTCTTGATCCAAATCAAATTCGAACCAACAATGGAGATGTTAATATCATCAGCTAATAAAATTACTTCCGAAGTGAAATAATCTGTGAGGTTATTTATGAAAACTACAAAGAAACCGGCCCAGCAATGGATCCTTGCGGAACACTAACGGTGAAACACTTTTCACAGGACTAAATTCGACCCGAGAAAACACTTTAACCTCTTCCAGAAAGCAATGAAGAAATTTACGAAACGCTGCTCTCAGCAACACTTAGACAACGCCACTCAAAGAGAGACACAATCAAAAGCTTTCATCATATCCAGAAAAACACTAAGTAATTACTATCCAAGCTCAAAACATCTCAATGTATTCTCCACAAATTCCAGAATTGCTTGTGTTGTTCTGAGGTTTTTTCTGGAATCAAACTGCTGATTCTCAATCTTACTAGATATATCAAAATACACATTATGATCTTCACAGATAATAGGATTCTTGAATTGAATACAACTCGCGAGAATATCTTAAACGAGTTGAAATCTCCAATCGGTAACATTCACTTCACTTTTCACTCCTAGATAGATGTAAGATGTAACACGTTGTGTTTGCAAATACTTATATGGTGACCACATACGTGTGCCGATGTGATTTGTTCGCATGTAATAAGTACTCTTAAGATGTCATTACCCGCTCGGTCGATGAATGGGACACTACTAATCAGCTCGTGGACGAGCGACACAGGGTGTCTAGTGTTTCCAACGTGTGTATCGATTCTTCCCAACATTGAGAAGGATGAATGGGAATCCCAATCCGTCGAGTCTCATGAAACTAGGAGGATTGATTTGAGTAGTGTTTTCTTGTTTTTAACCAAATTAATGATAAGGCCTACTAACTAGAACAAACTTCATGTCGCACTTGTGAAATATTTAATAACTTATACTTGGTGTGTAAAAATAAAGGTTAAATAATTGCAATCTTTAAACGGCTCTATCTTGTTTAACTTAAATGGGACACCCCGTATTTTATATCAGCAACAGATGTAAAATTTAATTGTGTATCGAATACCTGAATACATTCCAATCGATATCTCTTCACGTTTTCAAATAAAATGTACATTTTCTTCTTGCAAACTGATTTTATGAAATTCATCATTTATCAAGTCGCCTATGGCGTTTTGAGAAATCAGAATTAATTGAAATAAACATCAAGATCATAATATATGCTTTTTTTTCAATATCTCAAATGTTATGTATTTGTTCAAATAATGAAGAAAAAAAAATTATGGATATGAAACAAGCAATATTTTATAATCAGGCATTCAAAATGACGACCATCAGACTATTAAAACTGTTTATTATTGTTTATCGTATGGCGATCTATGAATTTACTCTTGAATACAGGTAAAGTATCAGACTCTTAAAACAACAGTATCATTTTTATCAAACCTTCAGCAACATTTGAGAACATACGTCGGCTTACATTTAGAAAAGCTTCTCTGATACGCTGCTTCATATTGTATGGTGTTATTGGAAGTGTGTATTATACCGCACTTGTGAAAAATATACTTATACTTGGTGTGTAAAAATAAAGGTGAAATTATTGCAATCTTTGAACTGCACTTACTTGTTTAACTTAAATGGAACGCCCCGTATTTTATGTCACCAACATATGTAAGATTTGATTCCTATCGATAACTCTTCACGTTTTCAAGTTGAACAAGTTAGTGCCGGTTAAAAGTTGCAATTATTTTACCATTATTTTTACACACCAAGTCTAAGTTAGTCAATATACAAGTGCGACATAAAGTTTGTTCCAGTTAGTAGGCTTCATCATTAATTTGGTTGAAAACAAGAAAACACCAGTTGAAAGTTTAAGCGTTAAAACTGATACTACATTTTCATAAAATACGGAATATTTCAAAAACTATAAGGTTTAAGTGAATTAAGCTTCAGTGAAACTGGCATTTGTTTTCATCGTAAAATCCAAAAATGAAATAATATCCAGGATATTCCATTTAAAAAATGAAACATGAAAATATTTTTAAAATGTAGTCCTGCTAGGTCCATATCTATCTTAAAGAAAAAACTTTTATAAAATCAAATACTTTAGCCATAACTCTTCGTGTCTAATAACGTGAATAACCCTTCTTCATTAATGAAAATTCAAGATACTGCAGTGAAAAAGAGTTCTGAAAAAAAATTTCGTTTCTACGTGTAATTTCATCAAAGCTTACGATAAGGAAAGGAATTTGAAAGAAGACCGAGCACGTTCAGAAAGAAGAATTAAGAGTGACCTTAAATCTAATACTTTAGTGAATACTCAAGATATCAAAAAATATTGTTCATCAAACTATGCAGGATTTAATCAAGATATTTTCACAAAAAGTCTTCCGGCGGAAGTCTTAAATGTAGGATTGAAGATGAACGCTGATCCTCAAACGGATGAATGTAGTTTCACACACAAAAATTAGTGAGCCTAGTATCAAGAAATTTGAGGATTTCGAAGTAAATAATTTGAATCAGACACGAAATTTTGTATACATTCAACCAATTTAAAGCAGTAAAGTTCACGATACTAGGCCCCTACTTTTCTTCATTTTTCCCACATAGGGTGTATTCGCGTTGGGCGCTCACGCTTAGAAGCACAGATTATTGGCGTTCGTGTTGGCCTACTGGCGCTTAGAGACGCTCACGCTTTGGCTTTGAGCATTAAAGGTGAATGTCAGATCTTCTTTTTACGCTTAGGTAGGCAAATGCACGCAAATACCGTGCTTTAACATTTCCCTACAAATTTATTAATTATCGACAACAAAAGTTAGGTTAGCTTACGCTTAGTGTTAAGCGTTTGTGAGCGCGAGTCGACCACAGAAAACGAAGCTCAAAAGCGCTTAAAGCGTGTAAGCGCCCAAAGCGAATGCGCCCATAGTACGATGAATTTGCATCTTACCAATCTATCACCTTCTCTGTATTTTCCCTGAAGTATGTTTTCAGCTGCATATCGCTTCACACTTTCACTTGAAGCTAAAATTGTTATGAAAAACTCAAAAAACTTTCAAATATCTGATATAACCCGTGTTCAAAGTTGGTTTTGAAACGCCATGTTCGGACTTTATGACCTAAACTCCGCCCCTATGTCAGATGCGAATATAATTAGGTAACATTTTTCTTAGGCTTTAATTCCAAGAATTACTAAGAGAAGGTTTTTATTTAACATTTTCAAGAACAGATAACGGGTTGCTGAAAAGGTTGAACATAGAAATAGAATAGCTTTCATTTTTTAAAATCTAATCAAAATCGAAAGTTATTTGAATTAAGGTATTAAATTAAAGCCTAATTCCGTACCTACTTATATTTCGGTTAAAATTACCACAGTTATCAATTTCAACCCAGAAGCTCTTGATTTCATATTCTTTTAGAACTTAGAGCTGGAAAACAATAAACATGTCACATTAGCATGGACTAATTAATTTCCTTCCAATAATTTACGATGCGAGTGAATTCAACAAAGTCTTCTGATACCCCAATTCATATGGGTTGTATCTACAAGGATGGAATATAAACAAAGGGCGATATCGTCGCCCTTGTGTTAGAGTCTAATGTAGAATTCATGTATCAGTTGTATCATTTCCACCTGACTAAATAAACATACATTAAACAATTCTGAAATAAACCGACAAGGAAGTTTATACATGTTGGATAAGTTGAGAATTGAATATTTATAGATTGATACACACAATGATATCCAGGAGCGGAACAATTACAAACTGCGGATGAGTCTATACCCTATACTCATCCGATGACGAATTGTGATTGAGTTACATATTATTTACAAACGACTTCAAACTTCTGATTTAATCGAGTTTCTTATGGTCATGCATGGATTATCCAAAAAGTGAGCTTATTCTTCTTAACTTAAAATTTAGTTGACTGTACAGGCAACTCAACCAGTCTTCTAAATTCTACCCCCATTGTCCCCCATTGCCAGAATTTTTTAAGAAACAAATTAATTTCTCTTGTGTTTCCTGGGAAAAGTATTTATGACTTTATAACTACTATTGGAACAAAGATTCTTATCACACGTTACTCTCCAGACACTTGACGCATAAAAGATAAACCTACAACTGTGTCCGACACGACTGACACGACAGGGTTCATAGGAGTGCGCATCAACTGTATTCGTAGGGGAGAAGTGGCACGAAGGAGTCAGGTTTTGAAAGAGCCACTTACATTATTTTGGTAGTTTATGAACGGATTTTGTTGGTAATTTTATTATTAAGTGGCAACACTGATTTCCCCTCTCCCACAAACATTTGACAGTCCGTCGAAACCAACGGATGCCGGTACATCCAGTCAAAGTTTTTGGCACTAAAAAGTATGTATTTTGCTTCAGTTAACTTGTTTTTTGGTATTTTATTGTAAATAAATACAGGTAAATGGTTTGTTGATTGAGTTTGTGCATATATTTGGTCTTGCAACTGCATGAAAACTATGCCGCCAAAGTTTCGATATTGTTTTTATTTTAAAGGTTATATTTTTTCAAAGAATAAGTTCTGAATGAGCCGGGTGAATGAGCCTCGAAACAGTTGGCTCTTTCATAACCTGCTCTTTCATATCCCTGGATTTGAATTGAGTAAATAATATAAAATATTGATAAATATGCATTTTTTCTCATATTACATTTTTAAAATGAATATTTCGTTGATTTTTTCATATTGTTAAAGGTTTTTTCGTGAAAAATTATCTACTTAAATCAATGAATAATAATTGAAGAAAAGAATCATCATTTTTTCCATCAAAGTACATTTTTTTGCTCTTTCATGCCACTTCTCCCCTATATGCGTATTGTTGTTATTTTATCAATGAAGAATGAATTGTGATATTCAAAATGAAATAATATCCAGGATATTCCATTTAAAAAATGAAACATGAAAATATTTTTAAAATGTAGTTCTGCTAGGTCCATATCCATGTTAAAGAAAAAACTTTTATAAAATCAAATACTTTAGCCATAACTCTTCGTGTCTAATAACGTGAATAACCCTGTATATATATATATATATATATATATATATATATATATATATTATATTATATATATATATATAATATATATATATATATATATAATATATATATATATTATATATATATATATATATAATATTAATATCATTGATGTTGCTTTTGCATTGCCATATCCGTTTTATTACAATGTTTATTAATTTTAGCAAAGTTTCAGCCCCTCAATTCAAATATGTTTATATAAGCTTTCACAATACGCAATCTAATAGCTTAGATCAATAACTACCTTTCAAGAAAATTAATTCCAAGTATCCCATATAACGTTAATATCAAGGATTCTAATAATTTTTCGAATATACTAATCGATGCATAAGGCACGCTGATACAAAACCTCCCAGCAATATATATAGATCAGTAATTTTTGACCAAATTAATATTTAAATCGCCAGATATATTAAGTAAGAAAAAAAGGTTTCTCATACAAAATTTTTTCTTATTAGCTGCTTTTTTTATACAGCTCAAAGTGGTCGTGTTTTGAATGAAATGGAAAAGAGGATGCGATTCTCAACAGCTCGTTTGACCAAGATGGCGGGATTTGTAGATCAACTTATGAGAAAACTACATGGCCAAGTTTCAAGTCTGTGGGCTATGTCTTGACAAAATGCACTGCTTTTTTCTGCAAGGTAGACATACAATGAGGTATTTGGACAGACGCAAGTCATATATCGCATCGATTTCTGTCCGTATAAAGGGCCTAACGGCAACAAAAGCTTGATAAACTGGCATTATCTTGGTGCATTTCGTCCAAGACAAGATACAAATCGCGCGACACAAAAAACAGACCCTTTGGAGAACTCGTTATGCTCCAGAGAAGGGTCGGACAACCAAGTGTCGTAGATTATTAGAAAGTATTATTAGAAAAACACATAAGACACTACACGTTACTATCAGGATAATACTGTTCGCCGATGATTCCTCGATAGCGTTTTCAGCTGAATTCAGATGAATTACGATCTCTATGTGAGCTCATTATGCAAAGTTTCATCGAGTGGTGTCACAAAAATAGAATTAAGATGAATGTCAATAAAACGGAATGCATTCGTTTTAGTGTATCTGGCTCTGGGAGTGAAACATTTATTGTTCAGTATTTGGATACGGTCATCTCATCTAATGATCATGTTAAGTTTCTGGGTATACACATTGACAGATGTCTAAAATGGCATTCGCATATTGATGCCCTATGTAAAAAACTCAACAGCTCCTATTACGCGTTAAGTAGAGTTAAAAGTTCTCTTCCGCTAAATTCTCTCATTAACGTCTACTATTCTTTAGTATATTGTCACCTATCTTACAATGTTTTGCTATGGGGTAATTCTTCAGAGGTTAATAGAGTATTCGTCATTCAAAAACGAATAGTTCGTTTAATGTTCGATTGCCATCCACGGTCCACTTGCAGACCCCTTTTCATAGACAATAGTATTCTTACTTTAGCCGCTTTATTTATATTTAAATGTCTAATGTATGTGAAAGATAATGAGGAAAGTATTGTAAAAATTTCTAGTTTTCATTCAAATGATACCAGAAATAAGAAAGAATTGTATTTTTCCATTCATAAAACTACTAAGTTTGAAATTGCTCCACTTTGTCAGAGTATTAAGATTTTCAATCATCTACCACGATGTATTCAAAATCTTCAGAAAAACAAATTCAAGAAGATTGTCAAAAACTTTCTATTAAAGGAATGTTTCTATAATGTAAAAGATTATTACAGCTATAATTTCAGTGAAAATATTTTTGTATGATGTAATCATTGTGTGTATATCTTTATGACTTGTCCTATACATGTAATAATATGTCCTATAGGTACATGTAATAATATAACAGGATCAATAAACCATTATTATTATTATTATTATTACATGTTTGATTTTAACGGTTACTATATTTGTCTCTATGACGTGGCGTTTCACCACACGGTGGCTCTTCGGATAGAATGAAGAAGCCACCGTGTGGTGAAACGCCGCGTCATAGAGACAAATATAGTAACCGTTAAAATCAAACATGTGTTTTTCTAATAATATTGTTATGGTTTTTAACCAAGTAACGGCCACATCAATTCATAATTATAAGAAAGCTCTTGCGAAGGCCTATACAACGTTGTATATACTACTGATAGCTCCTAGGAGCCACATGTGCAGTTCTGAGAAGTAATTCTTTCGAAAACGAAGAACTTCTGGAAAAAGTTCAATATTCGGTGAATTTAAAAGCTATAGCTATTGAGCTTTTCATACTGGTCGAGGTATTCAATTAAAAAATACGATAGCTTTTACTATACGTTCAATATGTATATTTTTATATATTTTCATATCTGTTCATAGGTTTTCCTTCTGAAAATAATATGCACTGCATTTACCCTGCAATATATTCTATATTTAATTGAAATACCCATGTTTGCCTTCATACGGATTTTTGTTTTAATATTTTCCATACATACAATACTTCTCTATTCTATGCCAGTGGAAATAAATCAATTATTTTATTTATTCATGAAATTACGTTCACCGATAGTCGAAATATAAAATGAAGATATATTGGATACTTCCTATCCTATTCATTTGGAATCGAGTGAATAGTTACACCTGCTCCATAAGTATGTTAATTCGATAAAATTTGACTCATTGCTTTCAAAAAAGAAATATTTGTAGGAATTAAATCAAAATGAATCTAACCTACAAACAGTCACAATAAAAAGTTTTACCAGAATTATTTTCAAATGTTAAATTGATGAGGCCATAACATGGTTAAAACTAGTAAGAATTTCATTAGAAAAACACATGTATGATTTTAACTATTATTCAAATTGAACCAGCGTTTCACCACCTGGTGGCTTCATCAGATAGATCTCTATTCTAAGATGCTAGTATCATAGTTTATATGAATTTTAGCTCAAAAAACCTAAGGAAGACTATAACAAGACATTAAATAGTAGCTCTCGGGTAGGTATTCAAAAATCTTGGTGTCACATTTTATATAGTAAAGCAACGATAACGATAACAAATTAAATAATGTCGTAAATGGTACATAGTTACATCAGATATTGAATATATTCATCAGGGGCAATTATTTGAGCCTTATTGTTCATTCAATAAGTTATCAGAGTTCTAAAACCTCATAATCTCTAGTGATTCCCAAAAGTCCATCTGAAACCTCTACTTTTTCTATCTAAATTATGGAAATCATTGGAATCTCTCTTATTATTTACAAAACAGCCATTATTTTCTTCGATTTTTGTTCCGAATTTTCTATATTTTATATCGATATATATTTTGGATATCGATAATGTAATAATTTATAAGATGAGAATCATACATTCAACAATGATTTCCATATTTTGCATACACATATAAGAGGTGTGAACCTGAAGCATTACCTACAAATTAACAGGTATTAGAATTATGGTAAAAATCTAATGAACGAATAGACCGGCCATTCCCCCCTTCTGAGTACATTCAATATCTGATGTAGGTCGTACAAGTTTGCTTGAAAGATAACCTACCCATCACCCTTCTATTCAATTTCTTATTGTGATCGTTTTTTAGTAGAGTTGGATTCCAAGATTTTTGTGTTAGGTTCTATCTGATAAATCATTAAAATCAAACATGTATTCCTCTAATTATACTTCACCAGAACTTTAAAAAATATGAATTTTGACATTTTGAATTATCAGCTGCATATTATTGGAAATTTTGAAAACCTAAATTTTTACCCACTTCAATCATTCAATGCCAACAATAATAAGGAAGTTATATTCATCCATTTATCATTTAGTCATTAAAACGACAACTTGACAATCGGGGAAACATGGTGTTAGACGGACAGAAAATATACCTTCAACAAGATTGAGTTGCAACATATTATAAAGGGACGGTCAGGAAATAGCTGAGGTATTGACTTGTTAGAAGCGGTTTAATGCAATAGCCGGCCATATCTTTATTCTGTGGAGCTAATTAAAAAACCTTTCTTATAAATCTTCTAAGGAAATATTCAATAAATTTTAACGCCGGTATGCCCCAAGGGTCTATCTTGTCACCAATGCTTTTCCCTGAGCATCTTCAAAAATTCAAACTAGAAAAATTGAAACCTCTTAGTACTCTTAATACCAAGAGACAGCGAAATTCAATTCAGGACTTCCTCAAACATTGTGAAGGATTGAAATTAATTGGGCGTTTATGAATTTAAAACAAAATGTTTAAACCTATCAGTACGAGAGGTAGCGACGTCGGAAGAAAATAGCTGGTTCTTTAATATATCTTTTCTTATGCTCTCATAAAATAGTGTGCGGGTCACCTAGCAACCGGTAGACGTTGCTTTCACTACTGCGCATCTCACCTGCTCAACTGAAAATATTAAATTTAGAATAATTTCAAGAAGATTTTTTTTCACTTAGATTTGAACAGTAAGGAAAAAAATTTTTTATTGCCAGACATATTTATTGTTGACAACAACGTGCCAGATTTGATTTTGTTATAAACTTAAAAACTCTTAATAACCGAATTAATGGTTGGCAAATTAATTTTGCACTTCTTTATATATAAATTAAATAATATTAAAATTTCGGCCATAAAAAAATGGTTTGAAATTAATTTTTTTGTTTATAAAAATTTTTGTTTTTCATACTGTTTAAATGTAAGTAAAAAGAATATTTTTGAAGCTAGTGTAAATTCAATATTTTTACTCGCGCAGGTGATATGCGCAGTAGTTAATGCAACGTCTACGGGTAGCCAATGCTGTTTATGAAAGCATAAGAAAAGGTATATTAAAGAACCAGCTTTTTTAAAATTCTCACTCGAAAACAATGCCAGCTCTTAGACTATATATTTTTCACTAAATTTTTTTTCGGCTGTGGCCGTCCTTATTTACTAATTACATGCTATTGAGTCCAGTGACCAGCGGTCAGATCTGCTCATATAAGATGGCAAGAGAAACAGACCCCACACCCTCACATCCTTACCCACATTATGTATGAAATGGAATTTTGAATAATTGAAAAATTTTAAAGAAAACCTACCTATGTTTCATTGAATTTCTGTCGGATATTGCCGTCTTTAGTTATAAATTATTTGCTATTCAGTCCAGCAGACTGCTAATACAAGATGGAATCCAGAGAAAATGGATGTAATTTTGAATAATTGAAAAATTTTAAAGAAAAACCATGTTTCATTTAATTTTTTGCTGATGTAGCCGTCTTTAGTTACTAATTGAGTGCTATTCAGTCTAATATCAGTAGCCAGGTCTGCTAATATTAGATGGTGAGGAAAACCACATAAATCTTTATCCACCTAAAGGCCCCTACACACGGGCGTTGATGTCTTAACACATCAACGTGCATCCAAGAACGTGCAACCAATAGCGGGCTACACACGGACGTTGATGTGTTAATACACCAACGTGCATCCAAAAACGCGCAGCCAAAAACGTTAATGTGAATGCAAAATGACCCACGTTTTTGAATACACAACCCGGTTGAATGACGCGTGGATATATTCAGGTATCGCTCGAATTTTTGTATGCGCATTCAAATGAACACGTGCATCTCTCAACGTGTGGTGGCGATTCACCGATGTTTGTGCATTCTCAAAGCAGTGGTTGCGGTTAGTCTTTATTTTTATTTTTCTTTTCAAGAGCATAAGTACACGCCACTGTCACAAGAGCTGAACATTCTTCTTCGAACAATACTATGGTTTTGTTCGAACGTGTGTACGCAATCTGCTTGCACGTTTTTGGTTGCGCGTTGATGTATTAACACATCAACGTCCATTTGTAGCCCGCTAATAAGGTTAATATGGATGCAAAAATACCCAGGTTTTTGAATGCACACTCCGGATGAACGCCGCGTTGATGTTTTCTGAATCGCTTGAATTTTTGGATACGTATTCCAACGAACACGTACAGGTGTGAACGTGTGGATGCGATTTAACGTTATTGATTGTACTTTCTGGGATGCACGTTGATGTATCAAGACAAGACTGTAGTTTTGTACGTACATGTGTATGTAATCAGGTTGCGCTTGGATGCACGTCGATGTATTAATTCATCGACGTCCGTGTGTAGCCCACATAATGTACAAAACCGGTTCTTACTTATTGAATTTCAGGATTGAACTTTAAGAAGACGTTACACTGAATTTTGACTATGTTCATAATTATATCTATTCTAGAAAAACCGAATGTTGTGCTTGTGATTCATGGTTGGCTATATGTTCTGAAGATGTGGATGATGTTGAAAAAATTAAATATGCATTCGAAGTTGGTCTATTAGAGAAAGGACTGGTTAGTTAAGTGGATGTTGTCCAAGAATTTATATTGTATTGTTAGATTAATTTTTGTGTTTTGATTCATGTTGTTTGTTAGATGAATTGAATCTGCATATATTGAACTTAAACGTTTTATATTATATCAGTTCATTATTTTTTCGAATATGCAACATCTCTAAAATTTCTCGGCATTTCTGGTCTTCTACTATTTCTAAACTTTCGGTGGAATAAAGTTGAAATTATGATTATCATGATTTTTATGTTTGAGTAGTGCTACAGTTTGTGTTTTAACACCCCATTCGAGAAAATCTCATGCAGTTTATAGTATAGATATAGAGATAGTTATACATATAATTTTATTTATGATGAGTCCAAGATATGTCAGTATTTTGAAATTTTTTGGTTGAAGTGAATGAGCTGAAATATAATTGTAGTTAAACAATAAAAGAAGGACATAAAGTTACATCATGCCGTTAAGATATATTTATTCGAGGTACAGTGTTTTCAAACCTGAAAAAAGGATTCGTTATTCGATGAAAATAACTAGAATCTCACCTCACACCTCAAACCTGCCTCAAGATCTCCAAAAGGAGCTATACGAATTTGTAACCGAAAAAGAATAAAACTGGATAATATGAATGAAATTCTTCTTGATAAAGTGATATTTTGTACCTTAATGGAATTAAAAACGATTTAAAAACAAAGTCCAGTATTACGTTCATATTTACGTGACTCGGAAGTTTTACCATAAAGTCGGTTAATTTATGACTCCCTTAGTATTTCTCGAGCTTCGATCAGAAAGTTCTTTAGTCGTAACTCTTCACATTGATTCGGATCTTTGATATTTTGTTATTTAATGCGTTTCAAGTTTCGGAACTTTAAGTGCTCGTAATAATTAATTGATGGTTCTATTCCGTTTAATGCGAACGTAGTACGAATTATGGGTGTTCCTTGTTTTCAAAGTTTCAACGTCTAAATTGAGGTTCTGAAAATTTACTAGAAATATTCATTGTATTTTCCTGCAAGATTTTAATTTAGAGCTTTTTAGAGAAGAGTACTAATCTGAAAAGTAGTTTTTCTACGAATGTCAATAAAAACCATCATTCTATGTTCAAAAGTAATTGCGGAACATAGTGCATTGTTCTATACCCATTTTCATAGTGCTTCTATCACCATGGTGAGTGAACTACAAAGTTCACATTGTCATTTTTTAAAATCTTAAAAGGAAAAATCCTTATTACTTATCCCATTTTATGTTACAGTAACATTCGTAGAAAAAGTAAGTATAGTGTAAAAATCGCATGGAATGACCATTTCCTACTCCTATGATTTGCAGCACTCACCTGCGGCTCGTGCTGCAAATGTCATACTCGTTGTACAATATACTATTATAAAGACGAGAACTACAATATCGCAGAAGGCTTACTAACAGATATTTCATCGGGACGTGAAAAGAAGCTTTTAGACTTATCAAAGTGCAGTGCTATAGAACAAATAGTTAGTTAATTGAAGCTGGATAGTGGAACTCAAACTAATTTATCGCATTTATGTTTCATTATAAGAAAGTTAGAATCATTACCATGCCTAGTAAAAACTCATTTTTCACAAAGCCAAATTTAGAAATAGTTTGATTGACTGACTAGTTGAAAAGTAGAGTAAAGTCGGCATATATGGAATACCAATTATTTTTATAGTGATAACATCAAAACATAAGTGTTTAGAGCTGCAATATTTCATTAATAAATAGTTCTAAGTATCTCCAAAGAGTGACAGGTGCTAAATTAAAAATTAAATCATATTCCGTAAATTTACAAAAATATTTTTTAAAAATTCATTTTTATTCTAAAATAAAAAATGGAGGGTAATATGGAATGGCCATATCTGGTAATATGGAATAGATTTATTATATGCAAAAAAAATTACTAAAATCATTTAACTTCAGAACATCAGACAGGCAGAAAGTATATCTAGGAATTGCAAAAATCTCAAACAAAAACATCTTTTTCTGCACTGGTACAAGCTTAGCTCAGTGTTACAGCGACAATATGTTGAGCGTGGAACTTTAAATTTTTTTGCTGCGGCCAAATAACCCATACCTACTTGTGTTTCTAACTGATTCAATGGCGTTTTCCATATCTTTCTCACTCCATTGTTTTCGCTTTTTCTCTAAGAGAGTAGCCATTATTTCTGAAAATAAGCGGGTAATATGGAATATTCCATATTACACGCTATACAAAATGTAAACAAAACAAGTTCTCAATTTGCTATTATGAAAAATATCAAAGCAAATGGTTAAGATTTCTGCCATTTCATGCCCAAACAAACTTATCATGCGTTTGAACAACTTCATTTAAACAAAATGTAGTCACAAAACGATTTTAACTGACACCTTGCACAAACTTTAAATACGTAGAAATCATAACCTCACATTTTTCAGCGTTGGTGGCGTATAGCGGCAATTTTATTTTATGCCAGCAGTCTACAATTTTAACAATCATTCTGATACCGTCATCACCTTAGAGAGGGAGCCACGCGTTTTAAAATTATAAAAAATTCCATATTACCCGACTATTCCATATATGTCGACTTTACTCTATGTATTAGGGTACATACTTTAGCGGGAAGTTCTTCGATTTCGAAAAAAGGAAAAAATCATTAATCTGCCCCATGTGACTTATGAGAGCTATCTATTCTCATAGTATACACACTATTAAACATATCTATATAATAACTGAGATTGAATTCTCGCACATCACTTGGTGAAACATCATAAAGAATAAAGTATAAACTTTAAAATAAAAACACTTGGCTTATGTTTCACAATATAAAAAAATATTTAGGTACTGTATTTAGCAGTAGCGAAAAGTCGACATGTTTCGAGTTATGAACTCATTATCAAGACTGACTACAGGAGAGTATTGCATCGTAATTTATAAAACAGACAAAAGCAAAGGTGATACCTGAAAATCAATTTGTTCGTTTACAAGGGGTAATTGACTATTATGGGCGGAACTTATTTCGAGAATTTCGAGAAGGTCAAGGCGTTTACCCTTGTTACCTGAATGTAACAATTTGGTTTTGTTGAAATCCAGGAAGTGATTGAATTTTATACAATGTTCAGAGAAGCCAGTGGTATTTTTGTTTTGTAAAATTGACTTTTTATGTTCTTCAACACGAATATTTATATTCCTTCCTGTCTGTCCAATATAGAAAGCAGGACATTCGTCGCAAAATATTTTGTAAATACCACTGTTTTCTCCGATGTTAGATTTTTCTTTATTATTGACCAAGAATGACTTCAAGTTTCTTTTATTTGTACAAATTGTTTTAACGTTATTTTTCGATAGTCTGTTACAAATTTTGCTACTCAAATTAGGCACATAATTTATTGGGAAGTATTTTTGTTCTTTATTAATAGTTTGTGTGGGGTATATTGAATGCAACAGATACTTTATTCGTTTTTTCCCAATGAGCTTGTCGATAAGACTTTCATTGTAACCGTTATTGATGGCTAATAATTTAATTGTATTAACTTCAGTTTGAAAATTTTTTTCCGTTAATGGAATCGTGAACAACCTATGTATGAACGAATGAAAAGCACTGAGTTTTATTTTAATGTGTTGGTTACTGTCGCTGTGAATTAAAGTATCTGTGAAGGTTGGTTTTCTATAAATGTTGAAAGTGAGAGAATTCAAATTCCTAGCAATCTGAAGGTCTAAGAAATTCAAGGTACCGTTTTCGTTTTCTACTTCTTTTGTAAATTGAATCGAGTTGTAGAAAGTATTTATATATTTAAGGAAATTATCTAACTGCCTATCTGTACCGGTCCAAATACAAAAAATATTATCTACATAACGCCTCC
This sequence comes from Cynegetis impunctata, assembly GCA_030704885.1. Classification (NCBI taxonomy): domain Eukaryota; kingdom Metazoa; phylum Arthropoda; class Insecta; order Coleoptera; family Coccinellidae; genus Cynegetis; species Cynegetis impunctata. The sequence continues at coordinate 267,301 of JARQZK010000749.1, forward strand.
ATAATAAAACGTTAGTAATTAAATTATTATCAGCATTGAAAATTTTTTCTTCTAAGTTATTCATGAAAATTTCACTCAACAAAGGCGATAACGGTGATGCCATGGGCAATCCGTCTTCTTGTTTGTATATTATATTATTAAATTTGAAATAACTCTGTTTCAAACATAAGTTTAAGGCAGACATTGTTTCGTTGACTGCTTGAGTTGTTAAATTTGGGTTCATCTCTAGATATCGCTTAACAATATTTTTAACTTCTTGAGTTGGCCAACTCAATGTCCTGCTTTCTATATTGGACAGACAGGAAGGAATATAATTATTCGTGTTGAAGAACATAAAAAGTCAATTTTACAAAACAAAAATACCACTGGCTTCTCTGAACATTGTATAAAATTCAATCACTTCCTGGATTTCAACAAAACCAAATTGTTACATTCAGGTAACAAGGGTAAACGCCTTGACCTTCTCGAAATTCTCGAAATAAGTTCCGCCCATAATAGTCAATTACCCCTTGTAAACGAACAAATTGATTTTCAGGTATCACCTTTGCTTTTGTCTGTTTTATAAATTACGATGCAATACTCTCCTGTAGTCAGTCTTGATAATGAGTTCATAACTCGAAACATGTCGACTTTTCGCTACTGCTAAATACAGTACCTAAATATTTTTTTATATTGTGAAACATAAACCAAGAACACCCTTCCCTGGGATAGAAGAGTCCGCTAAAGGGGCTATTTTTTGTATTATGATTTTTTCTGTATTTTGGACAAAATGCACAATGAAAATAACAATTGATCACAGATATACTGATATAGTTAGACCGGGCATAGCCTATAGGTCTAGATGGACGGAAAGTGTTACGCTTGGCCGGTAGGTCACTTGGGTTGGCACTAGGGTTCAAATTTTCAAGAAAATGCTGTGAATTTTGTTAGGACATAACACCAAGATTTGAAACTGGGCCATAAAGGTTGCTCATATTTTGCCTCACAATCCCCTGTTAGTTGTGTCCATCCTGAATTGCGCAATTTTTTTTAAACGAACCATTGAAATTTTGGCCGAATGACAGCTAATAGATGATAGGTATTATTGTCATAGATGATAGAAGAAAGTCCCCCTCAAAGCGAGACATATGGTAACATTAAGTTATACATAATGATTCAAATATTTATATCACATAAAGTGAACAACGAAAATTCTTGAATAATTCAAAATTATCAAACATTCTTTCAAGGGAGCTGGTTATATGTATTCCATGACGCGAAATCTGCATTCATCATGCAACAGTGAATTATAGATATAGATTATAGGGCGTTTAGTCACCCCGATTCAAGATCTGCAGCCAGTTGTTTGGATCTAATTAGATCTCTTTATTGCAGATTGATTGACATATTGACAGTGAATTGACATATTTCTTATTATTCCCCAAATACAAATCGCGGCAGAACTACTATATGGATAACAACCCATATCGCCCTCTGCCGACAATACCGAGAAGATAAGTACTCGGGGCTGCCGAGTGACGTCACGACAGGCAGGCAGACCCGAGGTCAGATCATTGTGCGTTGAATAACGCGAACCGCAAAAGCATTAGGTTTTTTGAAGTACTTCCGACTTAAAAAGGGTACCAGCCAGCCGTCAACTGAACCCTTCTTTGTATCCCATTCGAATTTATCATGGAAAAACGAAGTTTCAAAGCAAATACCATTATTATCAGAACGACTTGTTGTGTAATCAAAGTCTTCAATTTGCGACTTTTGCATGATGCCAATCGGTCGTTTGATTTCCCACAATAGTTTTTAATGAGTGTATTTACTGTGCAGGTAATTACAATTTTCGCAATCTCATCAATTTTATGAATGTTATAGCTGCTATCATTATGCAGATGGTCGTTTTCTGAACGAAATTTCAAAATATATTGAGTAAGAAATGCCCTCGGAAATGCCCGTTTATTATGAACTGTTAAAAAAGTTTTCTTGAAGTCATCCAAAATTTTGTTAAATATCATATATGCATATAAAACTATTCGTACGATAACGTATTTGGGATAGACTCAAACTTTTAATAACGTTAAAATTATCTTCGACAATGAACTCATCATTGTTTTTGTCGATAGGTATTACGCAACAAATCTTTGATTTCACTAATATTTTTGGAAGTAAAGGGAGTCTTCGAATCAGGTTTAAGATCGTTTTGCAGTATTTGTATTTTGCATTCGTATAAAAATGTTTCGACTTTTGAATCGGAGCTTATTATTACAGAGTACGTCATTACAGGTACCAGGAGAATATTTTAATATGATTAGTGTGACTTTATGAGTACCTATCATTTATTTTGAATCAGCCTTTCGGCAGTTGAAACGAGTTTAAAACATTAAGAAACTGTTCAAAATCATAATATGAAGATGATTTTTCACAAGATACAAATTCCATTTTACTATTTCTAATTGCCTTCGCAAAACTTTTATTTTCTTATTCGCGGAGTTTTTCATTACGACTCGGGCAAAATTTAATAGTTTTTGATAAGTAAGAAGGACAATTTGGGAGTTTGGTACAGCATCGTGCTTTAGTCTAGGAATATTTAAACTAATAGTTATAGACTCGCCGGTTTTGGAATACGTTGCAGTAGAACAAGTGATTATATTTTCCTTGGCCAAATGCAATTCACAGAGAACTTCGATGGAGAAAAATTTTCCCTGTGAATAGCTGCCACGCATTCAGCAAACATCACTTCATCTGTTGGAAAACGAAAAAGGTATACTTTTGGTCCATTTTTATAATTCCCACGGCATCCCGGTGCACAGCAGGTTTACGGCAGTTAAATATTCCGTTTCGGTGACACACCACTACCACTACATAAAAATAGCACACAAAATAATGCTGTTACAACAAATCACAAAAAAACAAGCGAGAAAAACCCGAGCCACTCTTGTGAGGAAGTAAACAAACACTAGAAAAGTAGGGTTAGCCGGTGGAAGCTGAATTCGCATATACCTCGCTGTGCCTACGTCACGCGACTCTGAAGTCAGAGTACCGAGTCCTTCTCTTCTCGGTGTTGCCTCCGCCAAAGATATTAGGAACCAACAATTTACTGTTTAGATTGAAAATGCAGAATTCCGTCGCGATAATACAGATCTCCTGACATGAAAATGTATAGGTACTCTAGCGTATGTGATTATCGAAGAATTTTTCTTGCTCACTTTATAAATATATGAATTTGGCCGTGGTCATCTACTATATTACACATAATTTGATTGTATTCAAATATTTGTTGAAATTGTTATCAATAGTGTGTTATGTAAATTTGTTTTCACTAAGTACCAACCTCATAAATAAATAACTACTTCAACGTCAAGCGGATCTAATTTTTGCTATAAGAATGCTTCTGATTTGATTCTATTTGATTGTATTTTTCTTCTAATGAAAAATTGCACTCCTACTTGATTTTCTAATGATTGACATTGTAGTTCTTCTAAAATTGAAATTTCTATTCATTTCATTCCTTTTGGATATCATCTGTCTTCTAATGAAAACTGTCATTCCTCTTCAACTTCATCTGTGTTCTAATTAAAGTGGTATTTCTATATGATTTCATCAGCCTTCTAATGGAAAGTGACATACAATATGATATCGTCTATTGAAAACTTACATTCCTCTTCGATTTCATTCAATGAAAATTGTCAATCCTCTTTAATTTCATCTGTATTTTGATGAAAAATGGTACTCCTATATGATTGCATATGTCTTTTATTGAAAACTGGCATTCCTCTTTGATTTCCTCTGTCTTTTAATGAAAAGTGTCATTTCGCCTTGATTTCATCTATCTTCTAATGATTTTATCTGTTTTCTATTGAAACTTGATATTCCTTTTTCGTAATCCCATACTGTTATTTTGATTTAACGGTATTCAGATGACAATTGAAAAGTCAGTGTTAACGGCCGCCGGCCGTTATAATTTCATAACGGCCGGCGGCCGTTAAAAAATCACTTGTTCAAATATTTATTTCAAAACATCATTCTGCTTACAATAACAACATTGAAATCTTGGTCCACAGTGAGTTGGGAGAATAAACCTCTGATTTTCATTTCGCATAGGCTAATAATATTCATATTCTTTTTGATATCGCTCTTGAGTTATTTTCGGCAGTTAATCAACACTCGCTGCACTGCACATGATTCTCCCAATATTTCTAAAATAATTTGATTTTGTGCCTCAATTTCATCAATTTCATCCATGGTCGTCGTTAAAGCGAACTTGAGAACACAAAAAACTGACGTTGTTTATAAAACTGTCAAACTGTTCCATGACAACAGAGTGCACGACGTTGGGATTTTTCTTTAGAATTGGGAGGCACGGGGTTTTTTCTTTCTTCGGAATCAAAATATAATCTTTCAAGGGGATTACGAAAAATTTTCAACGACACACGGCCGATACGCAAATAACGGATTCGGTTAGTTATAATATCCAACCTCATCCGTTATTTGCTACATATCGGCCTTGTTACCTTAATAACTATTTAATTTCATCTGTGTTCTACTGAAAATTATATTCTAATTTGATTTTATCTCCCGTTTTCTGATGGAAAGTAATAAAACAGTTAGCTGTAATTTTAATTTTCGTCTTCCTTATTCTTTTTATACCTTTTTCTATTTGGGTGGTCCGGACCCAAGTAGAAAAGTTTAAAAGTTTGGAATAGAATAATTATTTCAATATGAAGAATATTGTTCATTATCTTATACTCCCACAGATATCACATATAATTTATTGCCCCATGTTACCATATTCGTGTTTGAATATATTTTGAATATTTTAATGCTCTCCCATATAACACTGATGAATTGAAACTTTCTCTTATCCATGAGTTGAAGCAATTGTATCATCAATGAGAAATAAAATCACACAGAAGTTTCATTAAAATTGTATTATTTGAAATGAACTTTATGTGTGAATTAAATGGAATATTGAAAAATTTATATTAAATTTTCACTTGTTTGATGGATGATGGGTTTAGGTAGTATGCACCATATCAGGTATAATTAACTGAAGCTAAATATTCAAAGTATAATATATATAGACACCTACTGAAAACTACGTATTGTATAGAATAAATAATTCTGAGTAGTGTTAGGTACTGCTTCTTCTACATATCTTTGTTTCATTCAGCTTATAATTTTGAAATGTAATTGGAAATGGTGACCAATCGAAATGTGATATAATAGCAGATGAAAAATAAAGATTTTAAACAGTTCCTCTTTCCTAAATTGAAAATACGAATTAGTGTTTGCTGGCGTTCTCCAAAAAATAGGCACTTTTCTAGAAAAAAATTTCAATATAGCTATATGTGAAATCTTTTACTATCTTCATTTAAAAAAAATATTAGTCAAATGAAAACACACATGTCGATCTAACAAATTTCACATTTCAAAAGCACTACAGTACTATTTACAACAGAAACAATATAGAAAAACGCGTGAAAAGCAATGTCACGTCTTAAAGTTCATATTTTTCCCACATTTTTTTTTTTTACATATAAATTAGTCAAGTGTGAGGGTGAGCAAAATCTTAAAATTTACGAAACAATATCAAATCTCTACATTAAAATGGCTAAAGTTGAAACCACCAAAAAGATACCTACTTTACCAACATCAACTCTATCCGTATACGAAATTTCAACCCTTTTACTCAGTCTGGAGGAGCTGTTGAGGTCACAAAACTTCAAAACCCAGAAAAAACACGAAATCTCTAGATTGAAATGGCGGCGGTTGAGTTCTTAACTTCAAGTTAATCTACGTACGAAATTCCAACCCTACTTCTCAATCTGGAGGAGCTGTGAAAGTGAGCAAAATCTCAAAATACTGGAAATAACAAGAAATTTCTAGGGGAAGGTCGGGCAAGATGTAGCTAAGGATCAAACCTCGAGAAATCATAGAGGTGCATATTTTTTTAATGGTATTTATTTGTAATCAGTTCTTTGGTTATTAGTCTCACAAAATAAAATGAAATTAGCAACTTTCTTCGATGGTATTAGAAATAGAATAAAAATTTCTTAAATATGAGATATCACCCCGTCTTGCCCGATAGGTCGGGTAAGATGGGGTGGTCTTATAGGGCAAGATGGGGTATAGTTTTTCTTTCTATCATTAGGGAATACTGAAGTCGCAAATATATGTCGCTTCAGCAACTTCATCGTCAACACCTGCGCAGCCACAATGAGCCCATTTATGACAAGAAGAGCAAGCAATCCAACCTTCATTAGACTCCAAATATAGTCCTGTGCAATACAGACATGGAGTGTTTTGGTTGCCATCGTCAGTTTTTTCAGACGATGATTGTCTAGCACGTTTTTTCGATTTTAATTTTTGTGAGGATTTAGCCTTGAGTTCTTTTTCATCTTTTTTTATCTGTATTAGTGCCTTATTTTGTTTTTTCAAATTTTCAGTGTTAATTTTCCTTTTAATAGTTTCTTCTAACTCCCGTTTATAGGGCGAAGAGGTGATGATTGCAGTTGTACCTCGCCTTTTCGATATCCTCACCGTTTTTTTGGTTACTGGAAGAGGAATTAATTGCTTTGGACTAACCACAGTAAAGCTGCTTTGATCTTGGACTCAATTCTCAGAATTGAATGGACTAGACTTATTATTTTGCACAGCAAGTTGATAAACCATTTTTTTCAAATCTCTAGTTGTAAGGCCAAAAAACCTTCTCTCCATATCTAGTAAATAACTCACCAGCTCATCCCCTTCCTTTTGAGAAAAAACAGGGAGTTTAGGACCCAAAGATACAATTATATTATGTATTTCATTATTGTTTTCACGAACCTTCTTTACTTTTCGCTCCAAGGTAGTTTGTGGGACGGAAAAGGTCTTTGGAGCCAACATATACCCCATTTGTCCCTTGAGAATAGCTTCAATAGCCCTTTTCATTGAATCCTCCGACCATTTTCCTCGTTCTGATTTTCGTTTGTGTTTAAAAACCATCCTTAAACAATAGAAAAAAAGATAATAGTGATCAATATTATGACGGGCAAGATGGGGTACTCAATACCCCATCTTGCCCGTTTATCCGTTTCGAAATTCAAAATCAATTATAAAAATAACTATGAATATTTCTTCAATGTACAAGTTATTACCTGTTACTTCAATAAACTGTTGATAAGATTAACTCAAATGTCACTTGCAACTCACAAAAACTAATGTTCACGCACTGCCGAAAGTATTTCAAGAAATTTTAGTGCTAACGGTCTGAATCGCGTTTTTGACGATAGCATAAATACACGACTAGCGGCGAAGTTGTGACTTACACGAAAGATACCTGTCATGCCGGCTTATGAATAGGCGCGAATACGAAAGTGATAGGTTAATTTGAAATACTTCAGAGGCCTGGTACCCCGTCATCCCACCACCCCGTCTTACCCGTCCTTCCACTAAATTGAAATGAAAATCTGGAGGAGATGAGCAAAACCTGAAAAAGCACGAAAAAACATCAAAACGCTTCATAAAGATGGCGGAGGTTGGGACAAAAAGAGTTTATATCGCCAAAAGGTATTCTTTAACATCAACTTAATCTACGTATGAATTTTTAGTTATCCTATCAGTAAGGTTGGTTTTGAGTGTTGAAATACCGGTTTTTATTATCCGAAAAGTCGTAGATTGCTGATTGTTGTATATAATAGGCCGTGTGTATAAAAAGAAGCCTTACCTTTCAC
>JARQZK010000749.1:280000-302500 GCA_030704885.1 Cynegetis impunctata
ATTATTTTGTTTTGATTTATATTGTTTCTTAGAAAAATTAAAGAATTAAATCTGCGTATATTGAACTCAAATGTTTGATATCTGTTCTATCATTTACGACTTCATTTAAATTTTTTTGAATATGTAACATTTCTAAAATTTCTCTGCGTTTTTGATCTTTTTCTATTTCTAAAATTTTTGTGCTATTAAAGTTGAAAGTATGATTCTCATTGTTTTTATGTTTTATTAGTGCTGTGGTTTGTGTTCTGGTATATTTGTGTGCTTTTAGTCTTTCTTCTAAATTTTGAAAAGTTTGTCCTATATATGATTTATTACAATTATTACAGGGTATACTATAAACCACATGAGATTTTTGCAGAAGAGGTTTTTACTCTTTAATTTAGAATATATTTGTTTAATTTGATTTTGTGCGGTGTGGGCTCTTTAATATCGTGTGGATTTAAAATTTGTGAAAGTTTATTACTTAAATGAGGAATATATGGAAGAGGAATATATTTTTTGTTAATATTTTCTTTTTTTGAAGTTTCTAATGTATTGTACATTTTATGAATTCTATTTTTAGTGATTTTCTGTATAAGTTTTATTGGGTAATCGTTTTTTATGAGTAATTTATGGACATCTTGTAATGTTTCATGTCTGTGTGTAGGTGAATTAAGTTTAAGTGCTTTGTCTATATATCCGATTATTAAACTCTTTTTTTGTGACAAATGATGTGTACTGTTGTAGTTCAATGTTCTTTGTGAAAAAATTTCTTCTCTATGCTATTTTGTGATAATTTCATTGTTTTTGTGTATGAGAGTAATATCAAAAAAATTTAATGTATTGTTCGTTTCTTTTTCTAGAGTAAATTGTAATTTTTTATTAAAGTCGTTGAATTTTTTGAGAATATCATCAATAAAATCTTCTGATGTTATTATAAGGCAATCATCAACATACCTTTTGAAAGTTATAATTCGTTCATTCGAATTATTTAATACATTTTCTTCTAAATATTCTAAAACTAATTGAGCTATAACACTGGAAATAGGACTTCCCATTGCTACACCATCAATTTGTTGGTAGAAGTTATTTTCATATTGAAAATAGTTTGTACCAAGAGCAAATTGAATTGCTTCTATAAAATCGGTTTTAGGAATATTTGTATAATTTTTGATAATATTCCATTTGTCATTAATTATTATTGGAACCAAAGAATTTTGAATATTGGTATAAAGAGAAACAACATCTAATGAGAAAAATTTGTAATTGTTAGGTATTTCCAAAGTTTTAAGATGGTCTACTAGATCGAGAGAATTTTTGATATAATAAGGATTCTGATTTACTATATTTTTCAATATTGAAGAAAGAAATTTAGAAAGATTATATAGAGGTGATTGAATATAAGAGACGATAAGTCTTAATAGTATGTTTTCTTTATGTATTTTAGGGAGACCATAAAATTTAGGGTGAAGGCTGTTGTGTCGAATAAATTCTTTTGATTTTTGTGGAGAAATGAAATTTTTTTGTTGCCATGTTTCAAACAATTTGTTACTTTCATTTTGCAGAGTTATAGTTAAATCTTTCTTAATTTGTTTATATGTAGAAGAATCACTAAGCATTGCAGAAATTTTTTGTTTGTATGTATTTGTTTCTAGTATAACTGTTTTGTTTCCTTTGTCTGATTTAGTTATTGTTAGTTGTGGATTAGATTTGATGAATTGTTTGGTTTGATATAAGCCTGTTATTGCTAATGATTATCAAGAAATTAGAAATAGTTCACAGGCAACAATAATTCGAATAAATATATATATATATATATATATATATATATATATATATATATATATATATATATATATATATATATATATATAAACTCACGAGAGTTTAGTGACGGGATTTTTGGTAATTTGAGGAGAAAAAGTAAAAAAATTATATCTCCTTAACCGTGAGTTTTAGGCCCAGGGTCCAAGGGTGGAAAGGTAGCGAATGACTCCAACAATATCCCAAAAAATTTTGATGTTTCATGAGGCCAACACCCTATATATACATATATATTGAAACGCCTGACACATCTTTTCTACTTCAACTGTTTCGGCAAATAGTTATTTGTTGATGCAGAAATATATGTTTTTTTTCGAACAAAACGTGTAACTAGAGGGCAGTTGTTGTATTAATAATTCAACTTTTGGTCAAATAAACGATCATAAAATCACATTTTTTTCGAACAAAAAAGAAAAATATTTCTGTTGCAATAAATACCTAACTATCTACGATAAAGGTTGAAGTAAGAAAGAGGTGTCGGACGTGCATTAGAAATAGGGAGCTTTAGTTCGAACAAAATTTATAACTAGAGAACAGTTAGGTATTAAATTATTGTTGATAGTTTAACATTTGTTCAAATAAAAGATCATAAAAATTGATTATTTCATTAAGTACGAATGATTTCCGTACTTCTGAAGGAATATCCGTATTTTGAAGCCGAAAGGTTTTTTTTTTATCTATGTGTAGCATACCGTTAGAAAGCTCATCAATAGAAGAAGTTTCTTAAACAGAATGAAGTTCTCAGATGTTGTTATACTTGAAAAAAGTAACATTGAATTTTGAACTTGATTTATTTTCACAAACTTCAATGTCCATTTGGTAATGCCACTTGGAATGAAAACTATTAACTAGTTGAACAATCATACATTTCAGAATATTTTTAAATAAAATAGTTTTTTGCAGGGCATCAATAAAAAACTTACTAGGGTTCCAAAGCGAGATTTTGGATAATTTGAGGAAAAAAAATTAAGAAATTATATCTCCTCAACCGTGGGTCTTAGGACACAGAGTCCAAGAGTGAATAGGTAGTAAATGAACCCAACAATATCCTTAAAAATTTCAATAATTCATGTGCCGAACAGCCAAGGGCGGATCCAGGCAATCGTTTTGGAGGGGGCTATGAGTCTGAGGATGTATTTGTAGCGTAAACAAATTTCACCCCCTTTTTTGAAAAGTAAACTGTATCATAATTCAGCCAAACATCAAAATGGTTTAATTAAATTTTTTCATACAAAATATAATAATTTATCACCTTTATTTGAAAGCATTACATGTTAAATAAAACCCACAATATAATTAATGAAAGTACTAGTGATAATCACTAAAAATATTTCAATTGTAAACGATAATTTGATCACATTTGCTTTTACATTTGCGTGATTGCAATATGATTGACTATGACAATGTGGTAGATTGACGATGAGATGAAATGTTTAAGGATGAAGTGGTTATGCAGGTGGAGTCAAAATTAAGATTTTGGATTTTTTTTCAAATTTATAAAATCCCTTTAAAATGGCAAACTAGATTTAGTACTGGAAGCATGAAAAATGATCATTTAATACAAATTTCAAGAATAATAACTAGGTTATTCCACGTGAAAAGTACAATCGATTGCAATTTAGCCATTTTACGGTTTTCTACATTTTTCCACTTCTCCTTTGAGTCTTCCGTGAATCTAAGCACATATTTGGATCCTCGGAATATTTTACATCGAACATGGTTTTGTGAAACTTCCAAAAACGTTTTTTTAGCAGTCTTGTACCTAAAAATAAGCGAAAATAATAAGGTAAAAAGTTTAAAAAAATACCATATTGTCTCTTGGTTACGTTGCCTAAATAATTGAACAATCTGAATCAATCCCATACATATTTGAGACCAAATCCTTCAATTTGCGATCTTAGAGAACCTTGTACGACCAAATACCTTATAGATAGAAGTCAGAAGTTACACTGATTTGAAATGCCGGAAAATATATACCTAAGTATGCGAACGGTAAATGGGAAAAAATTGGAATTTGCGCTACTCACCGGAGAACAGCCGTAACTTTGGTAACCTATCAACATTTTTCAATAGTCAAAAGAAAGGTTTTGCTTTATATAACTCGAATTTTACTATGGATTTCTATTTTAAAAAAATTAAAATTTTGCATAAGGTTAAACGTTAGACTTATTATATAGTCTATTATGACACCGGAAGGAAAACTTTTAATTTGACTGTGGAAACATGTACCTAGATAGGTGCCCGAGAACCAAAGTTATACTGCCGATCCAATGAGTAAATATCGTAAACTCCAATTTTTACCCATTCCTCATTTGCACATATATATATATATATATATATATATATATATATATATATATATATTTATATACATATATATATATATATATATATATATATATATATATATATATATATATATATATATATATATATATATATATATATACTGCCGTGCATAAAATCCGGGTCACCACGTAATTCGCTATTATTTTTGAAATTTTGGGTTTTTTCGGATTTCTTTCAGGAGTAGTAAATTTTATTGACTTCATGCGATGATTTTATCGTGCTTGCTTGAATAAAAGAAAGTTGTTGATATTTGATTGAAAGTGTAATTAAATTATTGAAAATAATGCAAAGAAAAATTTTAATTTGATAGTTGAAGCAAAAGAAAATTTCAAGGATTCAATATCGAGTATTTCCTCCTCGGGCAGTTATAACAGCTTGCAAATGACGGGGCATGCTTTGAATGAGATTCTGAATTACATCCTGCGGAAGATTGTCCCATTTCTGCACCAGTATGTTGCGGAGCTCTACAGAATTTTTCGGGGCCGGCACATGCCTCCGTAAACGCCTCTTCATCTCATCCCAAACATGCTCGATGGGATTCAAATCTGGACTTCGAGGAGGCCAAACAAATCGCGTGATTTGAACCTCGTCAAGATGAGCATTAACGAACCGAGCAGTGTGGGGCGGTGCATTATCATGCATAAATATTGCATTTTGTCCAATAAATCCCATAAATGGTAAAACATAGCCTTCTAAAACTTTTGTGAGGTACCTATGCGCATTCAAAGTCCCATTCTGTATAAATACTAGCTCCGTGCGAGCATGAAACGATATGCCTCCCCATGCCATAACTGATCCATCGCCAAATGGAAGTCGTTCGGCTATACAAGCTTCAGCATATCTTTCGCCTTGTCGACGCCAGACTCTCACACGTCTGTCTGAGCCCGTAAGACAAAATCGAGATTCATCGGAGAACAATACCTTAGTCCAGTCCTCTATTGTCCAAGCCAAGTGCTCTCGTGCAAAATTCAGCCTTGCAGTTCGGTGTTCACGGGAAAGCGGCGGTCCAGTAGCCCTAGTTCGAGAAGATAATCCAGCATCATGAAGTCGCCTTCTAACTGTCCACTGACTTATGTTCACATTTCTCACTTCTTGTAAATGATTTCGAAGGAAAACTGATGTAACCGTTCGGTTTCTCAATGCAGTAGAAGCGAGCTGGCGGTCGTCTCTGGCTGTTGTACTTCTTCTTCGTCCTGAACCAGGTCTTCGGCTAAGCAGACCAGTCTCTTCGTATCGTTGAGATACTAGTTGCACACTGGAGAGACTTACACCAAAGTTTCTCGCCGTTTCGCGCTTACTGCGGCCATCTTCTATGGCCGCCACAATTCGTGCCGCAATGACAGGATTTATGGCCATTTCACTAACAATAACAATAATAACAATAATACTGAATCAAACAATGAAATAAAGATCAGAAAACATGTATGGATAGCAAAAATATGATGGTAATGGTAATCAGAACCTTCGATGACAAACCACTTTTTCATCAAACTTTGAACAAAACAACAACTGACAGTTAGAAATAGTGCCTCCCTCTATTTGTGCAGTGTTGAAACCCAGTGCCAAGAAAAAATTATGAGTTTACTTGAAATTTCAAAAATATTTGCAAATTACGTGGTGACCCGGATTTTATGCACGGCAGTGTATATATATATATATTATTTATTCGAATTGTTGTTGCCTGTGATCTATTTTTAAACTCTTGATAATTATTAGCAATAACAGGCTGGTTGAATCTTAAAAAACTCGATTTTATTAAAAAATTGACGTTTCACTATGATATTCGTAATTGAAATTTCTTTGACATTTATTGATTTAAAAAATTGAAAAGACAGGGCTGCTTTGTATATGCTATTCAGTCTAATATTAATATTCAAAATTGTTATCATTAGATGGTAAGGGAAACCAAAGAAACCTTTACCTACGTAATGTTTGAAAATAATAATAATAGGGTACTATTTATCTAACAACAAAGAAATTAGTCATGGGAAAACATTAAAGAAGTGGAGTAGAATTATCGGTATAGCACGCTTATATGGAAGCAGCCGTTGACACGTGTTTCGGACTCTTTGGTCCTCATCAGAACGGCGTAGCCAAGTATTGGATTGAAAATTTGAAGATGAAAATAGTACAACAAACAAAATCTTCTGATACGGAAGATAATCACACAATTGTGGTTTATTGTTTGAACTCTCCGGTATGGGAGATTTGGTCAAACTTTGCCAACGAGGTGATTAATGCTATCCGCGAGATCTAAGAACGAGTAAATAAACAATAACAATGAAATTAGTTGCGGGAAAATATTAAATAGGCAGAGCAAAATTATCGGAATAGTTCGTTTATATGGAAGTAGCCGTTTTTAATGAAATTTTTTATTTATTTAGAATTTCAAATCTTTTAAAAAAAGTACTTACAGTTTAAAACTCTCAGCTTAAGTTTAGGATCATTGCCATATTTTCAGCTTGCAATATTTAATTATTTATTCGAATTGTTGTTGCCTGTGATCTATTTTTAAACTCTTGATAATTATTAGCAATAACAGGCTGGTTGAATCTTAAAAAACTCGATTTTATTAAAAAATTGACGTTTCACTATGATATTCGTAATTGAAATTTCTTTGACATTTATTGATTTAAAAAATTGAAAAGACAGGGCTGCTTTGTATATGCTATTCAGTCTAATATTAATATTCAAAATTGTTATCATTAGATGGTAAGGGAAACCAAAGAAACCTTTACCTACGTAATGTTTGAAAATAATAATAATAGGGTACTATTTATCTAACAACAAAGAAATTAGTCATGGGAAAACATTAAAGAAGTGGAGTAGAATTATCGGTATAGCACGCTTATATGGAAGCAGCCGTTGACACGTGTTTCGGACTCTTTGGTCCTCATCAGAACGGCGTTGCCAAGTATTGGATTGAAAATTTGAAGATGAAAATAGTACAACAAACAAAATCTTCTTAATTACGAATATCATAGTGAAACGTCAATTTTTTAATAAAATCGAGTTTTTTAAGATTCAACCAGCCTGTTATTGCTAATAATTATCAAGAGATTATATATATATATATATATATATATATATATATATATATATATATACATCTGGCATACCTTGTTGCGTCCTTTCATAAAACAACCTTATTGCGTCTCCCAGAAATACGCTACTTAGGAGGAATCTGATTAAAGTATATCAATCTACGCCAAAAATTGAGTAGATCCCTCGTTTCAGATCTCCAATATCTTCAAGAATAAGAAAAGAATATACATGTACCATATGACGTCTTTTCATGTTGTTATCATTATTGCGTCCATTGAATATACTGCTTTCACATTCAGAACAATATTGCGTCCAAGTTTCATTCGTTCTTTCATACTCAGCATGTTATGGCGTCCAGCGCTGTTGCCGAGTTAATCAATTTTCCTGAATATCCTTATATGAGAATATTCGACCATAATGACATTATCTCAAGGTCAATATGCTGATCAAGGGGCAAAGCTTCGTTAATAACTCGTTAGTAACTATTTGCAACCTAAAAATTTTGTTTGTAACCTCACCTTCAATGAAAAAATGACACCCCTAACATGCGAAGTTAGCACCCACTTTTTGGATAATATGATAATTTTTTTCTCATTCGTTAGTTACTCGTGAGTAACTCTTTGTAACATCAAAATTTTCGTTTGTATCTCAAGGATACTGAGAGAGAAACACCGCATTCTACTGGGTACTAACTTCACGGGCATCCACATTATCGAAAATTTAGAAATGTTTTCTTTCATTCGTTAGTAGCTCGTTAATAGCAATTTGTAACATAAAAATTTTCGTAGAAATTTTGCGAATTGTTGCAATTTTTCCTTTGTCGATTGGGTTAAAAACAGGAATTGAGTGTTACAAATAGTTTTTAACGAAGAACTACCAAGAGCAAAAAAATTTAGAATATTTGAAAATGTGGGTCGTAACTTCACATATTAGGGATGCCATATGGTAACAATCTGAAATTTTTATGTTACTAACGAATGCAAAACAGATTTTAATTATCGAAAATATGGGTGCTGACTTCGTATGTTAGAAGTGTCACTTTTTTCATTGAAGAATAGGTTACTAACGGAAATTTTCATGTAACAAATAGTTACTAACGAGTTACTATCGAATTAAACAAGAAATTTCTACATTTCCGAAAATGTGGATGTCCGTGAAGTTAGCACTCATGCAGTATTTTTCTCTCAGTATCCTTGAGGTACAAACAGAAATTTTGATGTGAATGCCCGTGAATTTAGTACCCAGCAGAATGCGATGTTTTTCTCTCAGTATCCTTGAGGTACAAACGAAAATTTGGATGTTACAAATAGTTACTTACGAGTTACTAGCGAATGAAAAAAATTTTCACGTTTTCGAAAATGTGGGTGCTAACTTTGCATGTTAGGGGTGTCATTTTTTCATTGAAGGTGAGGTTACAAACGAGAATCTTTATGTTACAAATAGTTACTAATGAGTTACTATCGATTGAAACAAAAAATGTCTACATTTTCGGAAATGCCCGTGAAGTAAGCAACCAGCGGAATGCAGTATTTTTCTCTTAGTATCCTTGAGGTATAAACAAAAATTTTAAGGTTACACATAGTTACTTACGAGTTACTAAGGAATGAAAGAAAACATTTTTCACATTTTCGAATATGTGGGTGCTAACTTCGCATGTTAGGGGTGGCATTTTTTCATAGAAGGTGAGCTTACTTACGAAAATTTTCTGTTGCAAATAGTTACTTACGAGTTACTTATGAATGGAAGAAAACATTTTTCACATTTTCGGATATGTGGGTGCTAACGTCGCATGTTAGGGGGTGGCATTTTTTCATAGAAGGTGAGGTAACAAAGGAAAATTTTTAGTTGCAAATAGTTACTTACGAGTTACAAACGAATGAAAGAAAAATTTTTTACATTTACGAGAATGTGGGTGCTAACTTCGCATTTCAGGGGCGTTATTTCCCATCGAAAAATGGATGCCCAGCGAAATGTGGTATTTTTCTATCAGTATCCTTGAGTTACAAACAGAAATTTTGATGTTACAAATAGTTACTAACCATTGTGAAAAAATTTCATCATTTTCGCAAATACGGCTGCTAACTTCGCATGTAAGGGGTGTCATTTTTTCATTAAAGGTTGAGTTACAAACAAAAGTTTGTATGTTACAAATAGTTACTAACGAGTAACTAACGAATGAAATGAAAATCTTCTACATTTTCGAAAATGTTGGTGCCAACTTCGCATTCTACTTGTGTTATTTCGCCATTAAAGGTTAGGTTACAAACGAAAATCTTTATGTTACAAATAGTTACTAACGCTGGAGTTTCCGATCGTATTTTGTTTTTCGCGAAAAATTGAAAAGTGGATGCCCGTGAAGTTAGCGCTTAACGGAATGCGGTGTTTTTCTATCTGTATCCTTGAGGTACAAACGAGAATTTTTAGGTTACAAACAGTTACTAAGGAGTTACTAACGAATGCAAAAAAAATTTCATTTTCTAAAATGTGGGTTCTTTTTTCACGAATACTGTGAATCATCATTCTACTCCTATTTTTAATGACAAGTTTTCAACATTTTTTCACAAATTCCAAAAAAAATATTGAGTATAACTTTTCGTTATCATCATTGAATGCAAAGCTTATATCACACATTCAATATTTCAAAACTTTCAGATATATGAATAATTTGGAGGCCATTCGTAGGCGCATGGTGAAAAGTTTTCACGAAAATTTTTATGTTACAAATAGTAACTATAACGAATCAAAGAAAAATTTTCATTTTTTTGAAAATATGGGTGATAACTTCGCATTTTGGAGGTGGCATTTCCCCATTGAAGGTTGGGTTAGAAACAAAAATTTCGATGATAAAAATAGTCACTAACCGTGATCTCTTCAATTGTATTTTGTTTTTCACGAAAAATCGAAAGGTGGATGCACGTGGATGCCCATCGATATATGGTGTTTTTCTGTCAGTGTTCTTGAGGTACAAACGAAAATTTTTATGTTACAAATAGTTACTAACGAGTTTCTTACGAACGAAAGAAAAAATTTCTTTATTTTCGAAAATGTGGATGCCCGTGAAGTTAGCACCCAGCAGAATGCGGTATTTTTCTCTCAGTATCCTTGAGGTACAAAGGAAAATTTTTAGGTTACAAATAGTTTCTAACGCGTTACTAACGAATGCAAAAAAAAAATTTCTTCATTTTCGAAAATGTGGGTGCTAACTTCACGGACACGAAAGTATCACTCGTTTACGTTGCCTTCAACTATTGGGCTATTTGTTTCAACATATCTCGTTTTGTATACGGTGTAGATCAAAAATATTTTCTTTAAATTGAAGCTTGATAATTTCTCTAAAATGTCTGTTTGCTTTCTTTTGTGTTTTTTCGTATATTGTCAGCATAACGATGTATTCCATAAAAATCTGGACGAACAATTTTATTTCAGTGATATCTCCGTCAATTTTGGAGATAAATTCATGCAATTTTCAGGATACATGGACAATATTATTTTGCAGGGCAAATAGTTTTTCCTTATTTGTCGCTCCTTGACTCGAGAAAAAAATGATGATTATTTGATAATTCATTTGAAGAATCACGGGACAACAAATAGGAAAAAGATAAACTATTTGCTCTGCAAAATGATATTGTTCATGTATCTTGAAAATTTCATACATTGATCTCAAAAATTGACGGAGATATAACTGAAATAAAATCGTTCGTCCAGATTTTTATGGAACACATCGATATGCACACAATATAGGAAAAGAAACGGAAAATAGGAAAACACACATTTTAGAGAAATTATCAAGCTTCAATCCAAAGAAAACATTTTTGATTTACGCCGTATACAAACTGAGATATGATGAAAGAAACAGCTCAATGGTTGAAGGCAACGTAAACAAGAGATACTTACTTCCCCTTAAAACAAAAATTAGACCGTTCGAAAAAAAACATAATTCAAAAATTTCGAATCAGATAAAACCTATAATTCATGAACTCTAACTAAAATCCCAAAACGAAGTGCAAGGCGAAATATTTCCTACAATCCAACCAAGTCGGATGCCAACGAAGCATCAAGAAACAAATAACAGATTGTGAAAGCCGAAGTGAACTTGAATCGAGGAGATTTAAAATATTCCAGATGTGACTACCAACCTGCATATATTCTTGTGCACTGATGCCAGATCGGGGACGCAACATTATATTTCAAATGAAACATGTATATTTGGATGTATATCAGATTTCACCCTTTACAGCGCCCCCGAAGCAGAATTTGCGTGAACTAAATATATACTATTACTTTCATGGAGCGCACGTTACTACGTCCTCGAACACGAATTTGGAAATGCCGTAACTAAGTCATCCAATTATCAATGAATTTTATAGCTTTCTCAAGGGTAGCACTGATGGCCCTCTATATGTCAATGTATGGACGCAATATGGTACGCTGGATATATATATATATATATATATATATATATATATATATATATATATATATATATATATATATATATATATATATATGGACGATGTTATGCAAAAACCGTCTATGCCACAAACAATGATTTTCGAGATAATCGAGTTGAAAGGTTAATCCGGGTGAAAAAAATGCTGCTTTACAAACTTTCATCACTTATATTTTCATTACTTCAGGAGGTAAGAGTAGAACAAATTGAGTAGAAAAATCATGCAAAAAATGTAATATTTAACAACAAAAAAATAGCCTAAAAGCGGCTTAGATCATTTTTGAAAATTGGCTATCATGCACCCATCAGTGGACGAAAATGAACTAAGTAAGTTAGTCTTCCAAAAAACTATCATGCATCTGGAAATCCAGGTCATTTCCTAGTCCTTCGATAGCGTCTTCATAGTTTAGCGTTTGATTTGAGTTTAGAAAATTGTAGAAATACTTTGCATCTTGTGGAATCAGCTTCATAATTTCCAACAAATCGTTGATTTTTTCTGTGGATAGTGGTTTACCACTTGGCCATAATAGTGGTAGTTCTATTTCTTTTAATATGGGTTTGCGACCTTTTCCTCTTCTTTCTATATTCACTTCGGTATAGGATTCATCTTGAATATTATGTTTCATGAACAAAACCATTGGCTGATTTTTCTTTAGAAGGATTTCGTGGGTTTTTAACCAGTTTACATTCTGTTTATTGATGTCAAATTTTCTGTTTGTAATCGCCTTTTCCAAATTGATTACAGTAACCATATCCTCCCTTCTCATCTTGTCAACAATGAATTTATTCTTGTTTCTGCAAGTCTTCATAATATTTATGTAATCTTGGTCTGTGTAAACTCTCTGTTGGGTTTTCAGTGCACATTCGACGTCACCGAAATGCGAATCGTTTGGTAAGAATGAGTGACCAGACAGTAAAAATTTTAACTTTATTTCTTCCAAGGAAGGATGATTCAACAGAATATGTATCAACATTAGAACTAACTTTATGCTTCTGTTCTGGCCACCACACGAATCTGACCATAAATTTAATGTGGTAACGGGAGCGCGGACATTATTTTTGATAAATTTACGAAGGCAAGAACCAACTTCTTGAGTTCCTCGTCCTGCTTCATACTCCAACCATACATTGAAAAATCCTTTTCCTGTGCTTCCCTCAGCGATACCCAAATTATACAGATTTAATTGTCGCTTGTAGTACACAATACCTGTTGGTATTTTGGGAAGAGGGTGCGTCTTTTGCAAATCAAAAGTAAGTGTTTCTATAGTCTCATTTTCTTGTGCAGATTTTATATCATTATTCATCTGTTCACGTAATGCAGCTGCTGTTTTCAAGTGTTCTTGATGATTCTGTTCTGCTGTTTGTACAAACAAAGATGAATTTAGCTGGGCCTTGTAGGTATCACAAGTTTTACAGGTATCTTTATGCGGTGTTTTGAATCTTAAGTTTTTATAGAAGATCGCCTTATACTTCGATAGACTTACAGGATTGTCAATTTGTTCTTTATAGAGGGAATACATTTTCCTCAGGTTCAAATTGGTTAACTACCTTTCTCGCGATATATCTAGGAAAGTTTATCTACGTAACTATGTCATTCACAGTTGTAACAAAACTTGCCACTTACCAGATAAAAATCCGTTAGTAGTCGATGAAAAACTAACACACAAATTAAATATTAGGAATATGCACAATTCAAAACATCACCACCAGTGTGGGTTAGATCATTCTTGCGGGATTAACGTATTGGCTGAATACAGTTTGTGGGTTAGGATATTGCTTCATAGATGGCACTGGAATCAAAAATTGGGTTGAATCATTTTTGCTTGTTGTGAAGTAATCCTTCAACATGGATTTACCATAAAGATCACAATTTTGAAGAAATGTGGGTTAGACGGTTTTTGCATAACATCGTCCATATATATATATATAAATTTTAAGGTATTTCAAATCGCTGTAACTTCTGTTCATAAAAGGAGCTATTGGGCTATTGGGGTTCTATAAGGTCACAACTCGAAGGTTTTGCTTTCAGCTATTTAACGGATTAACTTATAGATGATTCAATTGTTAATGCAATGTTACCAAGACATAATGTAGACTGCCCTTTTTAACTTTTTACCTTCAGCATTTTCGCATATTTTCAGTTACAAGAACGCGTAAAAACGTATTTGGAAGTTTCACAAACCCATATTCGATGTAAAATTTTCTGAGAATTCAGATATTTGCTTAGATTTACTGTATAGAAAATATCCGTGGAACTTCTCGAAAAAAATTTTTATTTCAAGGTACATATAATTATAGATCTTTCCTGAGAATTTCAGCCATAAAAGAATGGTGTTTTTGAGATATCAACTTCTAAAGTACATCATTAGTATCATTATTTTTATTTAATTTTTCTGAAACAGCAACAAGGTAACCTCAAAATGATTAAAATTTTATGAGTCTACACAGAACGAAAAACGTACGTGAATATAATGAATAAAACCATTGTGATAATGTATTCGGACATCAATTTTCAACCGATGCTCCAGTTCATTGATTCAATGTATTATTATTGATTGCTTGATGTTCAAGTGATTATATCAATCCCCGAGAGGCATTAATTTCATCACCTGGATTTCAAAACAAAGTACATTCTACTAATGACCATTGTGTATCAGTCAATCAACATCCAGCATGATATTAATGTTTTCTGTACATCAACCCATCAATTGTAGTCATTGAATTAAGGAATCGAGGACATTGACTCAATCACCGATACATTGATTCTAAGCCATGCGCACAATGACTTTCGAACATCGTTCAATGTTCGAAGACGTTAATATAATGTGAAAATACATCGATCTGAGCCTACTGGTTGCACCTTTTGTTTTCATAAATAAAATAGACTAGACTTATATATATATATATAAATATATATATATATATATATATATATATATATCTATATATATATATAATATATATATATATATATATATATATATATATATATATATATATATATATATATATAATATATATATATATATATATATATATAAATATATATATATATATATATATATAAACATATATATATATATATATATATATATATATATATATATATATATATATATATATATATATATATATATATATATATATATATATATGTGTATATAGTGACAGGTATATAATTGCAAATAGGGAAAAAATGTCTATATATTATTGCTAATGCTCCAAGCAATTATGATGGCACTGTCGAACGAGTACGTTCCAAATATAACTACAAACAGACACAAAAGATTCATTGAATTGGAATAATACAATTTATTTTTCAAATATTGACATAAAATATGTGTTTTACTGTATACAATTCCTGGATTGAGGTTTAAAAAAAAGTATTCAATAAACGACCAAAACATAATACTTTCTGGAGAAAAACTTAAATTGGAAACATAAATAATATTTAAACAACTATTAACAGCTCTTATAACATTGAAAAACTTATATCTAATTCCATCGAAGTATGTATACTCTCCTTGAATTTTTGTTATATCTTCGCCAATTGCGAACACAAAAGATTGAATTGAAGTTTTCTGCGAATTCAAAAAGTATATCCATTCTTCAATTTCTTGTGGTGTTTTTGCAAGATATAAAAATGAGTGCTGTAAGTGAAAATTTTTTGTTATGCATTTTTCCAGTAATATCTTTCTTTACAACTTTGTTGGTGGCTGCCTCATCTCGCCCATCTAGAAATAAAAATATATTATGGTCGAAAATGAAAAAGGTGAATTCCAGATTTTAGAAAACTGATTTTCTTTTTCATTGGGACTCTACTTTTTAATGAAATGAGTGTGTTATGAACTTTAAATATGATGTTCACAAAATATGTATCAAATTATTCTGAAGCTGTCATTTGATTTCATAACAAATGAATAATAATATCAAGCTCTTTTTGAACTACTAACATTAGCATCACGGGGTGAACACCATTCACTGAAATACACAATCTACACAAGCAGATACTTACTTTCCTCGATGTTTTCTATTTCCAATGGGCCTAGTAAAAACTCAATCGCCTTGTCTTTGACATTGCCATTGAACAGAAATGCAATAATTTTGCCACTTCTTTTTCACAGTTTTTGAGAAAAAAATTATCATTTTCGTTCTTCATGGTTGAGTCCATATCAATCTAGAAGTAAAGATTGAGTTAACTCTTAACTCAATCTGCCCGATGATGGTCTAGTGACCGAAATTGCAATCGCAGTGTTATATTTTTAAAAATATTTTGTGATAATAAACGTAGTAAATTCAAATTTAGTTTTGTTAATCATGTTAAATTATCACGTAGTAACGTCGGATTCTATCAACTATATTCAACATGCTCTGTTGACTTACGAGATACAGTGCAATTGTCTTATGTTTTCGATGAAAATATGAATGAATGAAGAAAAATTACTTATTAGACAATAAACAATCTTCAAATAACCACACATTATCGCACGGCGAACGGCGATATTACCATCAATAATAAGGTTATTGCATCGGCTTTCGCAAATACATTTTCTGGTGCATTTACTCTGGAGCCCGATACTCCTTTACCCGACATCGTACATCAGCCCATGTTAAATCAGCATCTTACTCAAATACACTTTACCGAACAGTTGATAAGTGAGAAACTACAAAACCTCAATGTTAATAAATCTTCTGGGCTTGATAACATCTCCCCAAGGTTACTGAAGTATTGTGCAGGAGTTCTTAGTAAACCTCTCTGTTTTATTATGCGGCAATCATTCGGTTCGGCTTCTTTGCCTGCGGTTTGGAAAATTGCATCAGTTAAGCCTATTTTCAAAAAAGGGGATAAGTTCGACACTAAAATCTATAGACCTATAAGTCTCACTCCAATTATTGCAACAGTGATGGAGTCAATAATAGTAGATGGAATGTGGAATTTTTTAACTGACCATAAAGTTATCACGTGGCAACCACATGGCTTTTCTCCGAAAAAATCTGTCATAACAAATCTGTTGTGCTGCCTATCGGATTGGACGGATATGCTGGATGCGGGAAAGGCGGTTGACGTCGTGTATTTGGACTTTAAAAGTGCGTTCGATAAAGTGCCAAAACATCGCTTAATAAAGAAGTTGAATCATGTCGGCATCCGTGGTCAATTGTTGGACTGGATATTTTCCTTCCTGACTGATCGTGCTTTCACAGTTAAAAGTGGTGATGTTTATAGCGGTATGAACCCAGTATTAAGCGGTGTGCCACAGGGATCGGTCCTTGGTCCCCTCCTGTTTCTTATTTTTATATCGGACCTTCCTCTCATGGTAAACTCGCTTTGCTCACTCTACGCGGACGATTCCAAAATTTACAATGATCCAAACGAAAATTATGTGGTGTTGCAGGAGGATTTCGACAGGATATTTCAGTGGGCGGAGGACTGGTTACTACCTTTGAACCTTCTAAAGTGTGTAGTTCTTCATCTTGGGAAAAACAACCCCCGTCATACATATTATATAAACAATGTTGCCTTGTCACATACGGACAGATATAATGACCTTGGTGTGATAATTACTTCGGATTTATCATGGAGTGAACATTTGACTACTCAAGTGAAAAAAGAATTTATCTTCTCTCTCGCACTTTTACTAACCCAGATCCTGATACGGTGGCCAAACTGTATAAGTCTTATGTACGCCCAATATTGGAGTTTGGAAATAATGTATGGCATCCTATACTACTGCGAGACCAACATATGTTGGAGAATACCCAGAGACGAGCCACTAGACTTCCATATGGGCGAGCAAGACCAACGTATGAAGAACGACTACAAACAATGAAGCTTCCTACTCTCTTGCATCGGCATGAGAGAGGTGACCTTATAACAACTTTCACGGCACTACACGATGATAACTCTCCTATTAGACACCTATTTCACCTCAATGAGGATCGTCGTCTACGCGGACACCCGTATAAGTTGATGCGGGGAACTTTTAGGGGCTCGTCGAAGATGTTCTTCCTTCCTAACCGAGTATTTCATCGATGGAACTCGTTACCAGCTGACGTTGTTACGGCGCCTACTTTAAATACTTTCAAAGCTCGGTTAGATGCATATTTTGCTGCACGTGTGCACTAATATTATATTGTATCTATTTTTTTTTCTTTTTAGAGTTTTATGGGGTTTTGTTACCCTCTACTCTTAACCTTTGTAATAATAATAATTAAAGCAAAGCGTTATGAGATTTGACTTCGAAACAATTCTTTCGTACTACAATGAAAATAAAAGCATAATCATGTTCAACCAAATCAAATGAAATTTCTTTCAAATTTCATCCATCACCATTAATGCGATTAATCCAGCAACATTTTCGTTTTGAAGATTATGAATAATAAATTAATTGGCCATGAATTTGTTCTGCTTCAATATTACATTCTATTGAAACCAAAATGTCTGTAATTCTGTTTGAACGGAATGTATTTATTCTGCAAATAGAGTGGTCTCTTGATTTTCTACCATGCGAAGCTTTCCATCGTTCTCCATTTTCGTTTCTCTAGGATACAGGCATAAAGTGCAAACATGTTAAATATGATACGGCGGCCAGAAACTTTTGGGTAGGGTTTAAAATTTAAAGTGATTATAATGAATATATGGGGAAACTCGTGTGTATTTTCATCTCAGGTTTCATGAATTATACAATGTGTTAATAATTCTGATTAAAGTTTGATAGTTAAGTGGTTTATCATTATAAAAATAACTTTTCCAATTAAATAATCCCTCAATGTCTGAAAATTTTCAATAATTTTGCATCTTGAATATTCTCTAAATATTATCAAAAATCTCTTTTTCGGCGAATATCGTGAATATTTTTGACAACCGGGGGTGAATATATATATATATATATATTATATATATATATATATATACATATATATATATATATATATATATATATATATAAATATTAATATATATATATATATATATATATATATATATATATATATATATATATATATATATATATATATATATATATATATATATATATATATATATATATATATATATATATATATATATATATATATATATATATATATATATATATATATATATATATATATATATATATATAATATATATATATATATATATATATATATATATATATATATATTATATATATATACATACATATATATATATATATACATATATATATATATATTATAATATATATATATATATAAATATATATATATATATATTATATATATATATATTTACATATATATAAATATATTATATATATATATATATATATATATATATATATATATATATTTATATATATATATATATATATATATATATATATATATATATATATATATATATATATATATATATATATATATATGTATATAAATGTTATTGAAGAAGGAATGTCGGGATTCGGTCTTTGACAAATTAACTTAATCGGTCATATTCTCTATATTTCGTCAATAATTGGTGACTTCTTCAGGAGAAACTACAATAATACATAAAACACGATATAAGCACATTAAAGAGATACAAAATATAATCTTTTCAAACATCAAAAATGTAACGCATGAAGTTGTTCACTTATTATAAATAGAAATAAAAATATATAGATACGCAATAACGAGGCAAATATCCAGAACAAAAAGATTTTTCAAATTTTAGTTCAAAAGAGATTCATGGCGTGTCTATATGTTTTTATTTTATTCATAATAAATGACCAACTTTGTGCGTTGGTGATTTATATTTTTGTTTTTGATTTTTTGATGTTTGAAAAGATTGTATTTTGTATCTCTGTATTGTGCCTATATTGTGTTTTATGTATTATTGTAGTTTCCCCTGAAGAAGTCACCAAGATGATGAAATATAGAGAATATGACCGATTAAGTTAGACATGTTTTTTCATATACATATATATATATATATATATATATATATATATATATATATATATATATATATATATATATATAAATATATATATATATATATATATATATATATACATATATATATATATATATATATATATATATATATATATATATATATATATATATATTTAAAGTCACACCCTAGTTGCCTAGTTTCAGTAGATAGTCTATTTACTATGATGTCAACGGCTTCAAAATATAGAAATCATGGATTCATCAAATAAGTATCTATTTTTTCAATGTAAGAAGTACGAAACGATGTACACATTTATCACTGCAGCTATTTTTCATCGTCAGATCGTTTTCCCCGAACAAATAAATCAAGAGGATATGTCGAAAATCAAGATGTTATCTACTGTATTCACTCTACGTTAAGAAAAGCTGAAATTGATGGTGGTTTCTTGCGTTGACGATGGTTCAAGAAAGAGTGGAGGAAAGTTTAATGGACTCACCTTATTCCAGTCGAGCAAGTTTTGCAGGCGATTTAACTCTTCGAAAGATATCTCTATCGAAATAAATCCTGGGAAATATTGAATATTTGGAATTGAGGTATCCAGTTATTGAAAGTTTTTGTATCTACATATACCTATAGGTAGATATATATATATATATATATATATATATATATATATATATATATATATATATATATATATATATATATATATATATATATATATATATATATATATATATATATATATATATATATATATATATATATATATATATATATATATATATATATATATATATATATATATATATATATATATATATATATATATATATATATATATATATATATATATATATATATATATATGTATATAATTTCTCACGCGTTTTTTCATATTATTTCATATATCTGATATAAAGGTTTTGACAGTTGAATATTCAAGGAATAAAAAGACATTATTTATTATTCATTATTGTTGACCCATAATTATATGAGAAGAAAATCTAAATTTTTAAGCATATTCCACTCTTTGAAATCGACATCGAGCTAACGGAAAATTGGAAACCTCTTCAAAGAGAGTAGAATGGAATCCATCATTGTTTTCCGTTTCGACCCTCTCGAATTGCGATGCTCCGAGCAAACATAATGAATTAATTCTATCCAAATATTGAAGGAGGGACAGAGGTGGAAATGTTAATCGGATGCGAGATCTGTTCAAATGGAAATGACTTTCGACTGCTTGTTTACTTGGCCCCAAAATCGCACTGGCATTGTCAGGAGCTGTCAGAACCAGAAGCGAAGAATGAGACCGTCTGAATTGCGATCGGAAACGGGGAGACCATAGAAACGAACAGCTACCGGAAATGGCGCTCAGATTCACGGAGACCGATTTGCGAAAATGAGGAAGGAACGACGTCGACGGGAGTTTCGCGAAGCTGTTCGAATATGGATTATTTTTCGAAATGTCCGTTAGTTATTGTGACAAGAAGAATAGATGGAAAATTTACGTCAATCTACAATAGAAACGACATTTCATTTGATATTAATCTATAACAAACAGAAAAATAAAGAAATTTCAGTATTGAGGAAAGAGAATATCGATTATTTCTGTAAATGTCCGCTGATTTTTCTGATAACAAGAATTAATTGAAAATTTACGTCCATCTGCAATAAAAAAATTTGTTTCATATTAAATTGTGAAAACGGAAAAATGAATAAATTTCAGTACTGAGGAAGAATGATATCGATAAAAATGTTGGCTGGTTTTGATAGAAAATTTACGTTCATCTGCAATAGAAAGATTAAATCGCATCCAATGAAGTCTAAGAAAAACAGTAAAATAAAGAAACTTCATTACTGAGGAAACAGAATATCGATTATTCTAAAAATGTACGCTGGTTTTTCTAAAAACAAAAATTAAAAATTAAATTTACGTCAATCTGCAATAGAAAGGGTATTTAATTCAACATTGGTCCATAAAAAAACCGAAAAATAAAGAAATTTCATTACTTAGAAAAGATAATATCTAT
The DNA here is from genome assembly GCA_030704885.1 of Cynegetis impunctata. Taxonomy (NCBI): domain Eukaryota; kingdom Metazoa; phylum Arthropoda; class Insecta; order Coleoptera; family Coccinellidae; genus Cynegetis; species Cynegetis impunctata. The sequence continues at coordinate 301,602 of JARQZK010000749.1, forward strand.
TTTTCTTAAAAATGTACGCCGGTTTTTCTAACAACAAGAATGAATAGAAAATTCACGTTAATCTAGAAATAATATTTTATTCAATAAAAACAGTAGAATAAAGAAATTTCCGAACTCACTGAGGAAAGAGATTATCTATTAATTTCAAAAATGTCATCTGGGTTTTATAACTATATGAATTAATAGCAACGACATTTCATTTCATATTACTCCATAAAAAGAAAATCAATAGAAAATTTATTTCATTCTGCAATAAAAACGACATATTTTCACCAAATATTAGTCTGTTAAAAATAGAAAAAATATGGAAATTTTAATGTAAGACTATGATTTAATATAAACTTAATATACGATGTAGATTACTGATTCATTCAATAAAAATTCAAACTTGCTGCAATGAGTTGTATTTCTCTGAGAATAATAGACTATGTCAATAGAGATCAGTGATGTGTGGGTGGGAGTGGTTTTAATATCCGTTTTATATCTCTTGCTCAACGATCTATATTTAAATTTCGCTAATATTTTAACCGGTAGTACGATATGTAGGTAGTTTTTTTGCAATGTTCAGGTTCCAGGATTTTTTAGTTTCATAATATTAAGAATTTTTTGCCTCGTTCTATAGTATTTATTCATGAACTGTATGAGTGCAACTATTCCAAAAACGATTACCGACAGCCAAACTAATATATTTTATGAATTGATACTGAGGAAGAAGGTAAAGAATCCTGCAAAACGTTTAGTATTAGAAAATTCAAATATCCTGTAACCTGCATACACACACACATATATATATATATATATATATATATATATATATATATATATATATATATATATATATATATATATATCAAGGGAAATTATGTAGAACACATAAATCTTTATTATAATTCCTCTGG
>JARQZK010000749.1:307500-325000 GCA_030704885.1 Cynegetis impunctata
ACGCCAGACTCAAATAGAAATGGGCTAGATACGTTGCACGAATGACGAATGAAAGGCGGACAAAAACGTTGCTAGAATGGAGAACTCAAGCTGATAAACTCGATGGACGAATGAAATCAAGAGATTCGCCTGTAATTAGATCTAGATAGCTCGAGACAGAAAGAAGTGAGCGAAAGTAGGGAAGGCCTATATCGAGTAGTGGACGCAAAAGGTTGAGTGATGATCTGTCATTTAATAAGTGCCACTTGGTGAAAATTTAACAGTTAAAAGTTTATGAAGAAATATAATTATTGATTAATGATTTATTCATATGAAATTTCAACTCTATTTTATACAATTGGGTATTTTATAACTTTGACATGAATTATGTTGATAGTCGATGCGATAAATTCTTCAAATCTTTTTAAATTTATAAACAATTAAAAATTGATAAAATTTTACACAGAATCGCGGGACTAAAAACACTCCACGTTAGGTGGCCATGCTTGTGACGTCATAATGTTAAAAGAATTTTTCGATAGTAAAGTATTAACGGCTTCTACGTGTGAATTGACTAAAACTATAATATACGGTATATTATACCTGATATATAAATCTGTGGAACATTTGAAAACATTTTTTGGGGAGTTGTGTTTGTAGTAGGTATTCATGCATAATGGTACGAAGCAGAAACGATAACTTTTGAGGTTTGATATTTTAGATATCTTTATTAATATATTGACGATAAAAACAAGATTTAATCAATGAAAAGCCAGAACACTGTATCAGCTGTGTGTACGATGAGTAGAAATTAACATTATGAGGTCACAACTGCTTGTTCGGGAACTATCGGCATGTTTTCAGTACTGGATTAAAAAACTAATTTTTCATTTAATATAACTTTTTAATTAGAGAGCAGAAATAAACTGAAAACAATTTTTTCAGAAACTCAATTTCATGCCATTTGGAAACAATTTTTGATAATTTTAAGCGTTTGAAGAAATGCAATTATTGAAAAAAAATTTATTCATACGAAGCACAAGTAATATGACAAAAAATATGTTGAGAAATCAAACGAATTCACTTCCGAAATTGGAATTAGCTACCCAACTGTCCTTAATATAGTGATCATTCATTTTTAGAATTCATATGATGGAGTCATTTGGTACTAAATGTGATATCAGACCACGAATTATTGCCAAACATAAAACACGGCAGCAAATAGCCGACTATCAAATAGCGTATATACGGCCGAATGCTCCTCCTCTTGGGAGAATATATCCATTTTATGGTTTTGGCGGGAAAATTGCCATAATAAAATATTTATATATATATATATATATATATATATATATATATATATATATATATATATATATATATATATATATATATATATATATTTAAATATACAGGGTGTCCCGAAATTGGACGTTAATATTTCAACCACATATTCTACTTTCAAAAATAGAGATAAAATTTCATATAAACTGGGGTCCACTGGGTCCAAAACTTCTTCGTTTTTAAGATACAGTTTGTGCATGAAATCATTCGATAAATTCAATCATGTTTGATAACACAAATTCATCATCATTCAACAACGTTGGCTGCACCTTCCGTTAACTAAAGTATGTATCACAGTGGACCCCGTCTACCTGACATATCAATTTGTTGGGTGCTTTCCTAATTTTTATCATATAGATTCTTGGCGCCAAAAACCTAGAGTAACATATCAATCTTATTGATTATTATTGAAATAAACCCTTCAAGGGAGCTAATTTCATAAGACTTGATGACATGGAATTCCCATTAATCTTTCAAGGGAGAATGTAGATATAGTTACCAACGTTACTCGATGCGCGGTGAAACATTGAACGATGTTACATATTTCATAACTTCGCATCTATCGTGACTACAAATTTAATGGGTGTGAAGTGACATGAGTTTTCGATGATTGCCGTTTCCGTTTGACCTAAAGTGAGATCATTTTTTCGCATGTCATTAGTGCTCTTTTAAAAACTATCAGGTGGTTATGTGGATTTGATGTCGTTCGCCCACACTCGGTCGACGGACGGAACATTACTGATGAGTTTGTTGAAGAGGGAAACAGACTATCATATGTGGCTCCGATTTAGAGTTTTTTAACGTTCTCCCTCAAAGAATGAATTGAATTCCATATCGTCGACTCTCATGAAACTAAGTCCGTAGGCAGGTTGATATGAGCAATTTTTCATATGAAATTTCCGTCGTATTATTATATTTATCATATACGCTGCTCCTCTTCATTCGAAATAAATATTTATTTACAATATATAAATGTATAACAAGAGATACAGTCCTCGAAAACTCGACGACATATTTGTAATTTCGTCCCTGTGCAACTTAAACTTTAATATCGAAGCTGGAAGATGTCTTTGTCATGTTCATGACGTCGTCATGGCCAGGCAACCACGTGAAAACCCGGCATAAAGGGGTTCATTTGCAGGTCGTAAAGTTTTCATGGTGGATTTCCAGGCTCTCCGTTCCGGAAACCCGTATTCATTTCCGTTAGTTCAGGGGAGGCACAGCTCCGAGAACTTTGCAGAATATATTGAACAAATCTTAATCTTCATTAGATATTCATTTCAACTTTATTATCGACTATCATAATGAATTTATAAATAAAAAGTAATATAGATATATCGAAAATTCACTATATCATAGTAAATTAAATTGCATAAATTCTCAAAACGTATTTATACTGAAATTAAAAGCAGAATAAATAGTATCATAAAATGTGGCAATAAGAAATAAATTCATTTTTGACATCACGTATAGTAGGTAGTACAGTGAAGTTTATTATATATCTATATATTGCCATATATAATATATATCTATATATTACCAACAGCACATAATTGTGGTGTAGAAACTATCTATAAACGTAAATACTCAGATGATAACTTGATAACTTTCAGAGAACTGTTGATGAATGGAAAATGAGAGGATGTGTATATAGCAGGTGATGTGAATGAAGAATATAATGCTTTTCATACAACCCTTCTGTACCACTACAACAATGCTTTTCCACTGAAGAAAATAAAAACAAATAAAAGTAATAGTGATAAACCGTGGATAAATAAAGAAATTAAGGAATTACATCAAATGGTATGTGATATGTGTAAAATAGCGAAGTATTCAGCAAACGAGGTAATAGAAAACAGATATAAACAACTCGAATATGTTTATGAAGAATTGGTAAAAAAAACTAAAGCAGAATATAACAACAAAAGAATATTGAATGCAAATGATATAAGCAAGGAAAGCTGGAAGATTATTAACGAAACAAGGAATAATGTAAACATTAATAACAAAATTGAGCTCACTATCAATAATAATTATGTCACAGACAAATATAGCATTGGCAACCACTTCAATGATTTTTTCATGGGAATCGAAAAAACAGATCCAATAACAAATAATCTGAAGTTATCCCCCTTCTCAAATACTACACTATTCTTGTACCCGACAACTTATATGGAAGTACAGGATATTATTACGAAAACAACAAAAACCCCATCACCCGGTATAGATGAAATCCATGGTAAGGCCCTAAGAACTGTCCGTGACGTAATATGCTATCCACTATCTCACATAATAGATAAGTCATTTGTTGATGGAACATACCCAGAAGCACTGAAAATATCAAAATCTGTACCTATATATAAAATAAGGGGATCCAAGAATGAAGTGGCCAACTACCGCAATGTATGTTTACAATCACAGGTTGCGAAAATTATCGATTTCAGCTACTATCTGAGACTGGTTAATTTGGTTGAATATCACAAACTTATTCCTAGCTGCCAACATGGCTTCAGACAAAAAAAAACGACTTCAACTGCAATAAACGAACTCTGCGAAGACATATATATGCACCTTAATAATAAACAATTTCCAGTTGTTCTGTTCTTCGACTTAAGTATAGCGGTCGACACAGTGAACCATAATTTACTGCTGGAAAAACTGTACCCAATTGGAATCAGAGGAGTTGCAAACGATTGGGTGGCATCATACCTAAAAAACAGATCTCAGATAGTGGTTATTGACTCTGTGAAATCGATACCTGCTTCTGTTTCAATGGGAGTTCCTCAAGGTTCAACTTTGGCTCCTCTTTTCTTTATAATATTTATGAGTGACATAGAACTCTCCAGTATGGTCCAGAAGAAAATGATCATCTATGCTGATGATACTAGTGAAATATTGGCTCAGAATAAGCTCCCGCTATCTATAAAAGCAGCAAATTCAGCTGCAGATGAATTCGCCAGATGGTGTGAAAATAGTGGTTTAGTAATTAACATCAGTAAAACGGTCTTCATGGTTTTCCAACAAAAAAACATTTCGTATGACTACTGTCCTCTAATAAAAGTTAATCACAAATCCATAGAGCAAGTGAATCTGTTCAAGTATCTAGGCCTGACTATAGATCAGAAATTAACATGGGAGGTACACATAGAAAACCTTGTCTCAAAAATGAGCTGTATGTGTTTTGTAATAAAGCAATAACGTGAAACAGTTTCACTACATGTTCTTAAGCTGATCTACTATGGACTTGTGCAATCTATCCTATCCTATGGAATACCTTTCTGGGGGAACTCAGCCCATACAATAAAAGTTTTCAAACAACAAAAAAAAGTAAAAAGATATCTAGCTGGACTACATTATAAAGAATCATGTAAGAGTACATTCATTGACTTAGACATAATGACCCTGCCCAGCCTGTACATTTAAATGATCACCATGAATATTAGAAAAAATGAAACACACTATACCAAAAATAATTTGATTCACAACTACTATACCAGAAGAGGTAATGAACTACGATTACCCTATTCTCATCTGGCTCTGGGACAAGACTCTGCAAATTATCAAGGTATAATCTGCTAGAACCATGCACTCAAACTATCTGGATACACATGTAGCCTGAGAAGCTTCAAATCAGCTCTATACAATCTTCTCATAGAAAATTCTTTTTACTCTGTTGAGGAATTTCTACTATCCCAATGATTTCTTAATATACCTCCAAAAATAAATGGTGGTTCCTAAGGATCTTTATACCTTTTATATTTGTATATCTATTTAAAATCTTTTCCAGTGTAGTAAAGTTTCATTTACTGGAGTATTTTATCTGCTCAATTTTATATTTTTATCTATATTTAGTATTACCAATCAAATTTTAAATGTATTTTGAACTGTTTGTGTCTGTATTTTGACTAGTCTGATAACATTTTATAAATGTATGTACTACAGTTGTAGGATTTTCAATGATGAATAAATTTCTTCCTTTCTTTCTATATAGTCAAACGTTTACATGAATAAGATAATTGCAGAGTCATCCACTGAAATTTATATATAATTCAAAAGAATCTTTTGCATATATATATATATATATATATATATATATATATATATATATATATATATATATATATATATATATATATATATATATATATACAGTCGATGTCTGGTTTCAGACGTCGTGACCCCTTGAATATATGCCCAGGACAGTCATGCTTCTCCAGGTTTCTCTGTTTTCGGCAGTCCGCATCACTTCTTGTATGGAAAGGTTTCTTTGGATGTCAGGTAACAACCGTTCATTTCCCGTAATTTTTAGCTCTTGGAGGATTGAAGCGTTTGTTCTGCGGGCCGTCCATGGAATTCTGAGCATTCGTCTATAGAATGTCATTTCGAAAGCTTCGATCCAGAGTCTACATGCCACATTGATAGTCCATGACTCGGAGCCGTAGGTAGCGATTGGGAATACAAGGGATTTCATGAGACGTTGTTTTATAGCTTTACTTATGTTGTGATTTTTCCATACTTTTATTAGTTTGGCTAACGCTGTCCTTGCCGTCCCGATCCTCTTTTTTATTTCCCTCTCACTGCCACCTTTGTTCGTGATGCATGCACCGAGGTATATAATTGACCCTACGCAATTTGGGAGGTCTCAGGTTCAAACCCTGGGGCCGACTGGTCTGCCATGAGTTTTTTTCAGAGGTTTTCTCATGGTAATGTAAGTCACTGCTTGCAAACTTATAAGGCGAATGCTGGGCCAGTATTTATCCTCTGAACCCTACCCACACTTCCTATGTTCCATAAATATCCTGTCTCACCTATCCTTAATGCACTTGTACATACAACTGTATCCTCTGATCTGGCTGAAGGAGTTAAGCCGAAACTCAAGCTGCCCGCCTACTGACACATACTTTAGGAAGGAATGAAACACGTGTGTTTCCTTTTCCTTTTTGTGTTTCCTCTATGTCAGGTATTGAAGAAAGGATTCGTGGGGAAACTCCGCTTTTATCCACGATTATGACACAAAACTTGCTCCTGTTGAGTTTTAATCCCGATTCTGCACTAAATTCTTCGATTCGTTTTAATAAGTTTCTCATTTCCTCTTCATTGTTTGCTGAGATTGTTGTGTCGTTCGCGCATCTGAGATTTGAGATTTTTCTTCCGCCAATGGATATTCCTTCTTCCCAGACATCTGTTACCTTCCTTATGATCCACTCCCCGTAAATGTTGAAGAGGAGGGGGGAAAGAATGCACCCTTGAAGAGGAGGAGGGAAAGAATGACAATTGACCGTCAATACAGACATAGGCTTTGTTGTGTACATAAAGTTGGCGTATGAGATGTGTTAGCTGTTTCGGCACGCCCATCTCTTCTAGAACCTTCCACAAAATGGTCCAGTTCACAATGGCTTTGGTGTAATCAAGAAAACAAAAAATGGCTGGGACATTTTATTCGTACAGATTTTCTGTTAGTTGTCTGACATTCATTATCTGATCTCGATCGCCTTTTCCTGGGATAAAAAAAAAGGTTTCCATTGTTCATGCAGCACCTGAAGCATAACTTTGCTCGCATGATTTATAATAACTATGGTTCTGAAGTTACTGCATACCTATTTATGACCCTTTTTATGTAACGGTACGTATATCGACTGTATCCAATCATTTGGCCAAGCTCCAGATATCCAGATTTGGTTGCATATAAGGTGCATTAGGAACTCCTCCGTCTCCTGAAACTTTTATCATTTCTGCAACTATTCCGTCGACGCCAGCTCTTTTATTGTTCGTTAACTTCTTGATGGCTGTTTCTACTCCACTGTACAGGATGTCTGGTTCAGTTAATCCTCTGAAATTGAAAGTATCCTGAGACGCAGGATTATCGACCGCCATGAGTTCGGTACAATATTGTCGCCATCTTTCCAGTATTACATTTAGATCAGTCAGTGTATTTCCGAATTTGACTTTTTGTGTCTCTCTATTGGGATCTGACATGTCAGCTGGCGAACTTTGGCGAACTTTGACGGATGAAGTTTTTATTTCCAACGTCAACATATGCAATTGCATGACAACATTTGATTTCTTACAAATGAGGTCGCAAAAGGTGTATAATGGAAAAAGTTAATTTTGCAAAACATAGAATCAGCAAGTATAGGGTGTGTTGCTGCGTGAAAAATTGTAATTCTAAAGCATATAATACAAATGCAAGTATTAGCTTTCATCGGTTTCCGAAGCGAAACAAATATTTTGTATTGAGAGAAAATCATTTTGGAGAAAAGGAAAAGATTGATTTATTGAAGGTATGGAAAATCATAATGAAAAAGAATCACACAACTTCTAGAATGACGGTGTGTTCTTTGCATTTTACAAAAGAAAATTAAATTCTTCCAGGTAATTAAGTCCTGTCATTGAAACTGAGATTAGTTCCCTTTATTCGTGAAAATTCCAAATGCTGCAGCCAAAACCTTACAAATTGTTGGATCTGTGTTACCTGGAAATTTATTGGTATTATTAGAAGAAATTTTCACAGTGATATATGGCACGATAAATATGACTTCTTCGATCTTAGAAGATGACAAATTCATGGAAGATCAAGTGGAATGATGGAGTAACAAATTAATATATATATATATATATATATATATATATATATATATATATATATATATATATATATATATATATATGATGCTTATTAGATTGAAGTTAGTTATAAGAGGAATACACACGGAATGACAAAGTTGTTCTTTGTATATTCATCACTGATACATCTTGAGTTGCATTATAGTTGATGGTGTTTTTTATGAAATCCACATTTGATTATATGAAACATTATGATTTCTCATGGAATCCATGTATACTACAAAATAAATGTTTTTCATGAAATTTTGAATATATTCTGCCCAAATTTCTTCAGAAATAATTAATTTCTAGAGTGTGATAAAGAATCATCAATAAAAAGTTTTGAAATATGTTTATTGCTAATTGCCCATCATATCAGGCCGATTAAAAAATTCCTACATAAAAAAGCTCGAATTAATAGTTTCATATCACTTAAACAAATACAGTTGATTTAGACTAGGTATTTTACACTTCAAATTATATCAAATCAAAATGGGTAAGCAAAAAGCTTAGAAAGTTCACGATGCCAGGCCTCGAACTCTCTTCTTTTATCCCACATTGTTTTATCAATTTGGATCTTTCCAGCCTATATCATTGGAGTAAATTTTCACCTACATAAAGCTTCACACTTTCACTCGAAACTAACATTGTTGTAGGAAAAACTCAAAAAACTTTCAAATCTCTCATATACTTCGTGTTGAAAGTTGGTTTCGAGACGCCATGTTTTGACGTTATCACCTAAGCTCCACCTCCATATCCGATCCCAATATCTTTGCAGATGGATTCAATAAAATTGTTTTTGTCGGTTCTAAGAGCTCTATTAACTACTTTGTTTAGATCGTTGTATCGTTTTTTGCTTCTTGTCTCTTGTTAATTAGCTGCATGGTATTTGTTGATATTCACGGCTTCCTTATTTGTTGACTCTTCAAGTGTTTTTCCACCGAGCCCTCAAGAACGCCTATGAGCAATTTCCGTAGGTCGTTTGCTGTTAACTCATTTATTCGTGATAGTGGTAATTCCTCTATGGCTTCACTTCTTTCCTGTTTATATAAGTCTTCTTGGATTAGGTGCCATTCGTCACCTTTTCGTAGATTTCTTGATGGTCTTCTGAGTTCAAGGCATAGCTCAGCTATCAGTGCATTATGATCGCTTCCGCAGTCCATACCTGGGTAAGTTTTTTTATTTCTTAGAGAGGACCTCTACCGAAACTGAGTTAAAATGTAGTCAATTTGGTTTCTTGTGCCACCATCGGGGGACTGCCAGGTATAAAGACGGCGAATATGGTGTTAAAAATTTGAATTGGCGACAAAAAAAACTGCTCTTAGATGATCATCCTCATCCGTACGACCGATTTTGGCATTAAAATCTCATTATCAGTATCATTTCTCGCCTTGCTATTTTGCTGAGTACATTTTTGAGCTCATTATATATACCGGGTGTCCACGGAAGGTGGCTCGGCTATATAACTTTTTTGTTTTCAGAGATAATGAAATGAAATTTACAGGATCTGTTAAGTGCATAAAACTGCATTTTTTGACAAGTAACTCAACTTCATGCAACTTCCGGTTTCACCGGAAGTGACATAATCTTTCGCTTTTCAAATGGGACATCTGGTATATTTTCAGTTATTTTGTCTCCATATGACATTTAGAGTACAACCATGTATCATTTGCTACTTTTTGTAACCGTTGTTTTATTTTTTGTCGAAATAAATTTTTATTCTAGAGGGCTATAATAAATACGTTCAAATAAATAATTTCTGTCCTAAAATGACCCTGTTTAGCGTCCTGGGAAGTAGATTTGTGGGCGTGGCTTCGGACTTATTTTGTTTCAGTTGTGTTGGTCACAGACTACTCGATGATTTCAAATGTTATTTTAATCTCAATGAGATTCTTCATTTAAAGAAAGCTCTAAGGTTATAGGATTTCAGGTTTTTATCGAAAGTTTTCTTTCAACCTAATACCTAGAGTGCGGTATCAAATTAATCGTAATAAAATTATCTTTTTTTTAACCCGACGAGCCACCATGTTGCCATTTGAAAAAAAATAGTAATAAAAGTTTTAAAATTAAACTTCACATAGCTGGAACATTTTGATCGAAAATAGTGAAGTTGTATTTTAGCATACATTTTAGGACCGAAATTAGTTATTTTAACGCATCCATAGCCCTCTATAATAAAAATTTATTCCGAGAAAAAAATAAAAAAAAGGTTACAAAAAGTAACAAATGATACATCGTTGTATTCTAAATGTCATATGCAGACAAAAAAACTGAAAATGTACCATTTGAAAATCGAAAGTTTATGTCACTTCCGTTGAAACCGGAAGTTACATGAAGTTGATTTATTTGTCAAAAAATGCAGTTTTATGCATCGAACAGATCCTCTAAATTTCATTTCATGATCTCCGAAAACAAAAAAGTTATAGGCGCGATCCACCTTCCGTGGACACCCGGTATATATATATATATATATATATATATATATATATATATATATATATATATATATATATATATATATATATATATATATATATATATATATATATATATATATATATATATATATATATATATATATATATAAATATATCTGTATACGTATATTCATAGCTATAGGATTGTTTGTTCTTGGGTTTGGTAGTTTCTTTCATCAAATCAAATTGTTTTCAACTTTCACATTTTAATCTGAAAGACTGGAAGGACACAAAATTGTTATTTTCATTTGCTAGTTATAGACATTGTCCTGTCTTCATGATAATTGAATACACAAACTATTAATATTGAAAGTCCTAAGAATATAACCAGCAATAAATGCTTCACCCCATATTGTATGTTAGCCTAATATGTTTCTAATCGTTCAATTTTAAAACGTACCTATCATGTTATTCCATTACTTCTCATACTCACACTACACTACAGACTTTCAATAAAAATTCTTATAAAACTCGTGTAGTATTCTAAACTGAACATTCAAAGACACTGTCTCTATTAGACAATTAAAACAAGCAAAACTATCGGTCTAGCCGCCATATGCTTATTTTATTCATTATCTCCTCACGATAAATTTCTTCTTTGTAGTTTATTTCCACGATCCGGGATCTCACGAATGGCATTCCGTGGAAAAATTTGACCAAATCTTCCAAACCGGAGAGTTGGAACAATAAGCCACAAATGTGTGATTGTCTTCCGAAGCAAGGAATTCTGTTTGTTGTTGCTGTTTTCATTCCCGAGTTTTCCATCCCATACTTATCTACGCCGTTCTGATGAGGACCAAAGACTCCGAAACTCGTGTCAACGGCTGCTTCGACATATGCGGGATTGACCAATAATTTTGATTGTTTTATTTACCAGCGATGGTTTTCTTTTTTGTAGTATATATATATATATATATATATATATATATATATATATATATATATATATATATATATATATATATATATATATATATATATATATATATATATATATATATATATATATATATATATATATATATATATATTATACAAAGAAGAAATTTATCGCGAGGAACTAGTAAATAAAACAAGCAAAATTATCGGTCTATATATGAATGTCTAATAATTATATTTTTGTGTATCGATTGATGGATTAATCGGTTTGATTACAAGGTTTTTTACATCGGTATTTCCATTCCACTAACTAACGAATTATGGCAGGTTCTCCAAACAAGCTGAGAATTTATTGAACCTCTCGAACTCCAGATGATTAATTTCAAGTTTTGGAATCCGTTGCGACGCGATTCCCTTTTAACTCTCATCTGGTTGATTAATTCTGCGCAGCCATTAGCGCAATTTCTAGAATGAATATAATCGCTAATATATTTTACTAGAGGTCTCGGAAGAGTCTCTGTGTAATTAATTTTAGTATTCTTTTTCGAAATCCTCTCGTTAGTCTTGGCAGTGCACATACCTACTAAGATGAAGTATAGTATATTATAGGAAATTATTGTTATCTGAATATATGGTAGACATATTATATATTCATCATTCAGCATGGATTGTGAGGAGTTGTGAAGACATGCCAATAATGCTTGCTGTAATTGATTACCTAAATGAACATTAATTTTTTATGCTAAATAAATCGTTTTTCATTTACGAAAAAAATGTTTGATCTGCATTTCACGAACAAGAAAAAGAAAGAAAAGGGTTTTATCTTTTTTCAAGTATTCCTGAGGGAGGCTCGCTGCTCGAGTTATGGGGAGGAATTCCGTCAGCCAAAACATAGAATACGATATATATATATATATATATATATATATATATATATATATATATATATATATATATATATATATATATATATATATATATATATATATATATATATATATATATATATATATATACAGGGCTATTCACGTTATTCGACACGGAGAGTTATGGCTAAAGTATTTGATTTTCAATCAAAAAATTTTTTCTTTGGGATGGATAGGGACCTATTAGAACTACATTTTAAAAATATTTTCATGGTGTACAGGGTGTTCCAAAAACACGAAATGTATCAAAGTTGGTATTTTTTAAATGAAATAGCCTGTATATTATTTCATTTTTAGATTTTACATTGAAAACAAATGCCAGTTTCATTAAGGTTTAATTTACCTAAATCTTATGGTTTTTGAAATATTTCGTATTTTGTGAAAATGTAGTATCAGTTTCAACGCTTGAACTCTCAACTGGTGTTTTCTTATTTTTAACCAAATTAATGATAAACTCTACTAACTGGATCAAACTTTATGTCGCACTTGTGAAATATTGACTAACTTAGAATTGGTGTGTAAAATTAAAGGTAAAACAATTACAATCTTTAAACGGCACCAACTTGTTTAACTCAAATCGGACACCCCGTATTTTATATCACCAACAGATGTAAAATTGAATTATCTATCGAATACCTAAATACATTCCAATCGATATCTCTTCACGTTTTGAAATAAAAAATTTTTTTTTTCAAACTGATTTTGAGAAATTTATCATTTATCAAGTCTCCTTAGGCATTTTGAGAAATCAGAATTGATTGAAATAAAAATCAAGATCTTAATATATGCGTTTATTTTTCAATGTCTCAAATTTTATGTACTAGTTCAAATTATGAAGGAAAAAAAATTATGGATATGAAACAAGCATTATTTTATATCAAGCATTCAAAATGGCGATCATCAGACTCTATTTATTATTATTTATCGTATGTTAATCTACAAATTCACTCTTAAATACAGGTTAAGTATCAGATTCTGAAAACAACAGTATTATTTTTATAAAACCTTTAGCAACATTTGGGAACATAACGCGGGCTTACATTTAGAAAAGCTTCTCTGAAACGCTGTTTCATATTGTGTGTTGTTGTTGGAGGTGTGTATTATACCACACTTGTGAAATATTGATCTACTTATACTTGGTTTGTGAAAATAAAGGCAAAAATATTGCAATCTTTAAATGGCACTTACTTGTTTAACTTAAATGGATCGCTCCGTATTTTATTTCACCAACAGATGTGAAATTTAATAATTGTCTATCGAATACCTGAATACATTCCTATCTATAACTCTCCATGTTTTAACATTCATATTGCAAACAAATTTTAAGAAATTTTTTATTTACCAAGACTCCCATGAAAACAGCGTATCAGAGAAGCTTTTCTGAATGTTATCCCGCGTATGTTATTAGATGTTGCTGAAGGTTTTATAAAAAGGATAGGTTTGTGTTTAGACTCTGGTGGTCGCCATTTTTAACGCTTGATATAAAATATTGCTTGTTTCATATTCTTAATTTCTGTTTCCTTCATAATTTGAACTAGTACATAACATTTAAGATATTGAAAGATAAACGCATATATTATTATGATCTTAATGTTTATTCGAGATATCGATTGGAATGTATTTAGGTATTCGATAGACAATTAAATTTTACATCTGTTGGTGATATAAAATACGGGGTGTCCCATTTAAGTTAAACAAGTTTGTGCCGTTTAAAGATTGCAATTGTTTTACCTTTAATTTTACACACCAAGTCTAAGTTAGTCAATATTTCACAAGTGCGACATAAAGTTTGATCCAGTTAGTAGGCCTTATCATTAATTTGCCTGAAAACAAGAAAACACCAGTTGAGAGTTTAAGCGTTGGAATTGATACTACATTTTCGCAAAATACGAAATAATTCAAAAACCATAAGGTTTAGGTGAATTAAACCTCAATGAAACTGGCATTTGTTTTCACTGTAAAATCCAAAAATGAAATAATAAACAGAGTATTCTATTTAAAAAATACCAACTTTGATACTTTTCGTGTTTTTGGAACACCCTGTACAACATGAAGATATTTCTAAAATGTAGCTCTAATAGGTCCTTATCCATCCCAAAGAAATTTTTTTTAGAAAATCAAATACTTTAGCCATAACTCTCCGTGTCGAATAACGTGAATAACCCTGTATATATATATATATATATATATATATATATATATATATATATATATATATATATATATATATATATATATATATATATATATATATATATATATATATATATATATATATATATGAATATGTATATATATATATATATATATACACCTATATATATAAATATATATATATATATATATATAGGTATATATATATATTTATATATATATATATATATATATATATATATATATATATATATATATATAGATATATATATATATATAGATATATATATATATATATATATATATATATATATATATATATATATATATATATATATATATATATATATATATATATATATATATATATATATATATATATAGATATATATAGATATATATATATATATATATATATATATATATATATATATATATATATATATATATATATGTGAAATGCATTTAGCATGAGTGTGACTGGATGATTTATGGAAGAGGGGAGATTAGGTGGGGTTCAGAGTATGAATACTGCTCCAGAATTCGCCCTTGTAAAATTAATTTTATATATATTTAAGAACTATCTTAATGATAGAAAACAATTTGTAAAAATTACATAGGAACTCATCAAGTGAACACTTGAATGCATAACTTGGCGTACCGCAGGGAACGGTATTGGGGCAAAATCAGTACAGTGTCATCTTCATATTAGATCATGGATTTATTTGTATTCAGAAATAGCAGTGAATTTATGTATACAATAATGAGTGAATCTTATATCATATAAATGAATTCACTGCTATGTCTGAATACAAAAAAAATCCATAATCTCTCATATGCAGATAACACTGATTTTCGAAGACGACTCTTGGGGAGGTAATGAAGAAGGAGCTTCTGAAGGTATTTTAGATGTTGAAGAGTGGCTTGATTTTAATAAACTCTTACTTAAAATAATTTTGATTATAGTTATTACTATAATTTGGAATTTGAGAACTCTACTGAGCTTATAACAGAATGTGACAATATCAAGTAGTTACTTATTACCATTGAGAAATGTCTTACCTGGGATCAGGATGTTATTGAGCTTTCAAAAAAATCCGTAGGCCATTGGCGTAGCAAGCTTAACTCTCGCCTTGGGCACCAATACTTTTTTAGCGCCCACCCCCCCATTAAAAAACTATATAATATTATGTAGAATATCCTCGCAAATTAATATATAAATAAAGTGGAATTAATGAAGTCATAGGCTCAAGCTAGGCTTCAAATTTGAGACAAAGAATGTAGTTGAGAAAACAAGACTAGATATAGAAGTGTATATGATCATCTGGAAAAAGTTGAAACAAAAAAGTAAATATTTATTATCTCTAAGGAGTTACTTATATTTGATAATAATATAATCATAATACATTAATAAAACTAATTACTATGTATAAATTTTCCTTGCTTTTGATGCAGCAAATTTATCAATAATATCATCAAAGTCGATCATTTCAAATTGTTCTCTTTACACGCTAAATCACTTAGGCGATCTTGTCCCATCGTTGATCGTAGATATGTCAAAATTAATTTTAATTTGCTGAAAGAACGTTCGAAGCTAGCAATTGACACTGAGATAGTCTGGAGTATTTGAAGCGCTACTCTCAGGTTTGGAAAAACATCTTCTCCATACGAGATTATAGAGGAAATAAATTCTAATGGAGTTTTAGGTTCAATTTATTTTCTACTGCGGAGTAACATTTTGCAGTCACATATTTCGAAAAAGAGTACTATTTCATTGAAATCTGTATTATAAAATTCACCCAAATTTTTACAATTTTTCTGTTGGAGACGATCAAGAACGCTTTTCATAACGCCAGAAATTTCATTTTCTGCGGAAAGATTATCATCTCCAGCCAATTTTGCCGACGTCTTCTTGCACGTATTGTTGTATCAATATCCCATTTGTCACAAAGAGACTTCGCCTTTTCTATTGCCTCTTCACAGAGCTTGTCTCGAATTTCGGCTAGTTCAGTCGCTAATGATTTAAGATCTTGTTTGAGATATATGATCAATTATTCCAAAACATGTCACAATGTCACAACTATTGGATCTTGTTTAGCTGCAGAAACTCCTACTGAATTCAATATTTTCAATATTTGTTGTATGTCTGAAAAATATTTATATTAAAAAATTGACGATCCTTCAGTTGTTATTTTCCGAATATTTTTTGCCGTGACCGTACATATAAGTACATTAGAGTGCGTTATTGTTATTGTTTTAAAATAACAAGCGTAAACTACATTGCGTTTCTATATAGTCTTCCGAAAAAAAATGTTTGTACTTTATACACTGCAAATATTCATTATAACATATTATTTTATTAGTCAAATCAAGAAAGGAGATGATTTATATAACCACACAGCGTAGATGCCATAAGGAACTGCTGACAGACACAGGTCGAGTCAGCCCAGCCAGTAGAAAAGATGTGCCATTTCTATTATGAATATATTGTAAATGTTTGTTTAAGACTATAAGTGTTCCGTTTTTCCTCTTTATTTATGAATTAACATTTATTTTATTACACTGATACTAAATTTAAAACATATTTTTCAGAAAAATTATAATAAAAATAGAAATTATCACGCAATTTTTCGTTTTGCGGACTATTTGGTGCCCCTTTGTGAGCGGCGCCCGAGGCATGATGACCCCCCTTGCCCACCCTTCGCTACGCCACTGCCGTAGGCAGCACAAAATGAACCATATCCACGAAATTCTAAATGAAAAACAACTGCTGATTATATGTAGAGCACTCGTAGAGTCGCTTGTAAGATATGGCATACTAGTATGGGGTGGAATATATGACAATACATTACATTAACTAAATGTAGTGTGTAATTACATACTAGAAGTTATGTTCAGTACAGATAGGCACTTTTCAACTATTTTCTTGTATGACGAAAATATTTTAATTTCTATTGTCTTCATCTCCTAACAATTTCAATGTGCTACTATAAGAATGGTCATCATCTCCAGCAAATAACTCATTATGATGGCTCATCGGGAAAGGATTTTCAATAAAAAATTTAAAAAATATATTTTTTCAAAGTATGATAAGTTTGAAGCATTGTTATAAAATAAGTTTGTATCTTTATATTTCGT
>JARQZK010000749.1:327500-360000 GCA_030704885.1 Cynegetis impunctata
CATTTTGCTGCAAATTATAAGATGGGAAGCAGATACAGAGGCAGAATCAAGCTGAAGGTATGAACGTCGCTTGGTTACCGTGGCACACAGAGCACTTCGACGCATGTTTTGTAGGAATTCGTACTTCTTTTAATATGGGTCAATAAAATTGGTCGCAGCTGGCCACGATAACAGTTCAAAAATATGATCACTTTCTTGTTGGATGGACATTTTTAATACCTATCTAACAAAATGTTTTTCTTGAGAGACATGTATAAAGTAATCTTTAATAAGAAACCATAATTGCTTATTCCCAAAAATACTACAATAGTAAATTTTTTTGAGACATTCAAAAAAAATAATTATCCGGTTTTCGGATACCCTACAAAAATTGGTACAGGTATGTTTCAAGTGATCCTGATTTATGATCCATCATTATCTTTTGAGAACAAAAATCCCTGATAGTACTTTTTGAAATATAGGTCAGTAAAATTGATCGCAGTTGGCCACGATAACAGCCTAAAAATATAATTACTCCCGTATTAGATGGACATTTCACATACCTTTCCAACAAAAAAAGAATTTTCAAAATCGAACAAATAATAATATATATATATATATATATATATATATATATATATATATATATATATATATATATATATATATATATATATATATATATATATATATATATATATATATATATATATATATATATATAATTATATATATATATATATATATATAAACGTCAACTTATTAATTAAATCGAGTTTTTTAAGATTCAACCAGCCTGTTATTGCTAATAATTATCAAGAGATTAAAAATAAATCACAAGCAACAACAATTCGAATAAATAATTAAATATTGCAAGCTGAAAATATGGCAATGATCCCAAACTCCATTGTTTTATATTGTAAGTACCTTTCTTCATTTAAAAAATTTGAAATTCTAAATAAAAATTTTCATTAAAAACGGCTACTTCCATATAAACGAACTATACCGATAATTTTTGCTTTACTTGTTTGATATTTCCCAAAACTAATTTGCTTTTTTAATGTTAATTTACTCTTTCTGAGATCTCTCGGATGGAATGAATCGCCTCCGTGGCAAAGTTTGACCAAATCTCCCATACCGGAGAGTTCAAACAATAAACCACAAATAAGTGATTTTCTTCCATAACAGAGGATTTTATTATAAAAATTTCATTAAAAACAGCTACTTCCATATAAACGAACTATACCGATAATTTTTGCTTTACTTGTTTAATATTTTCCCAAAACTAATTTTCTTTTTTAATATTAATTTACTCTTTCTGAGATCTCTCGGATGGAATTAATCGCCTCCGTGGCAAAGTTTGACCAAATCTCCCATACCGGAGAGTTCAAACAATAAACCACAAATAAGTGATTTTCTTCCATAACAGAGGATTTTATTTATTAAACTATTTTCATCTCCAAATTTTCAATCCAATACTTAGCTACGCCGTTCTGATGAGGACCAAAGAGTCCGAAAGACGTGTCAACGGCTGCTTCCATATAAACGTTCTATACCGATAATTCTACTCTACTGTTTTAATATTTTCCCGTGACTAATTTCTTTCTGTTAAATAAATAGTACCCTATTATTATTATTTTCGAACATTACATAGGTAAAGGTTTCTGTAGTTTCCCTTGCCTTCTAATAATAACAATTTTGAATGTTAATATTAGACTGAAAGAATTTTTTAACAAGACAGATCAATCTTATCTATTCAATTTTTTCAAGTCAATAAATGTCAAAGAATTTTCAATTTTTTTCAAAAGTTTTGAATAACTATGAATGTCATAGTGAAACGTCAACTTATTAATTAAATCGAGTTTTTTAAGATTCAACCAGCCTGTTATTGCTAATAATTATCAAGAGATTATATATATATATATATATATATTAGAAAAAAACTCAAAAATCGTAGAGATTTAAAATGGATTCGAACAACACTCTCCCACCTCACTATCAACTTTTGATTCAGTGCAATAGTGTATTATTTTCGTGGAAAATACGACTAACTACACTTTCGTTGTAATATCGTATTTATAACAGCTTAGATTCGTCCAAATTATTCAGTCCATTTTCTCAACTATTGTTATTTCTATTACTAAGTGTATGAAACTGCAAGTGGAAATTCATTACTGAATGCACGAAGCACACGCGAACAATTTAATACATCGCTGTATGATTTCCAAGGAACGAATTAAGTGGTATATGAGTGCAATTTGTTATGGAAATGTCTAGGAAGGAATCGCGAAATATCGCTCCATGACTGGGCGCAATTTGTTTTCGCAAAATCGATTTTTTCGAGAGGATGCCAGTGAATCGTTGGCATACATTGCAGTATGCCCGAATTGGTTGTTTGAAGTGGCATATTAATGAATTGAGTTCGTGTAATTTAGCATTTGCATTGATGTTTGAGGAATCTTAATAATCGCTTTGGAACGTGCGATTTATTTCAATTTCGTTCGAGTTTCTAGAAACGTCCGTTTCAACTGAAAAACGAGTTGTGAAGATTTACAAAAATTTAGATGATGAATTGTAGAAAACGCCAAGCCACCTCGACTCATTATCTGCATACAGCTGTTTCGATCTTATGAGATCTCATCAGTGCAGCTTTTTCGACTCGGAGTGAGTTAACAAATTTCTAATTATTCCTCAATATAAATCGTGGTCGGTAACAATGTCTGGATAACAAGATAACAATTCATTTCTTAGATCGAAAATGCAGAATTCCGACGCAAGAATAAGTACCGCCTGACATGAAGATATCTACTCTGTAACAGTGGTGTATATGATTGACGTTTTCTATAATTCATCGTTGGATTGTGAATGTAGAATTCGCGTTGCAGAATACGTATAACCAGCTCCTTTGATGATTGTTGATTGTTGAGGTGGCTATACAGGCTGTGGCGATGCATCGCCACGCTATTATAATGGAATATAAATGTACCTAGTCAATACGTAGTAGTTTTTGAGGCGCGGCGACGCGATGCCATGCGCAATCGACTCAACAATAGATGCTGTATTTATTAGATAGCTTGATAATGTTATGTCTAATACTTTTGTAACATACTTCAGTTATGATCGACCAATTGTTACAGTAATGAGGGGTTTACACGGGTCGATATTCACCGTGCGGCTAGTCGCTTTACAAATCGCCTCACCAAACCGCATCGCTAGCCCATTTACACAGGCGACTAAAATCGCAAGCGGCTCGGTCATTACTTCGAAAATGTTGAGCAGAATAGGTGTTCTTGCCGGAATTGAAATAGTTAGTTATTCAATTATTCAAGAATTGCTTGAAGCACAAACAGAAAAAAAAGCAAAAGGAAAGAAGAAAACGTAAATTTTGGGTACGTGGATGGATTTCTCGACGTAAAGTCTTGGGTGCTTCGGATACATTACTGGTGTAATGGAGTTTAGAAGATCCTGATTATTTTAAAAAACGATTGAGAATGACTACAGATCAGTTTGATACATTACTACATAAGGTTACTCCGCTTATACAAAAATGTGATACTAATATGCGTGAAGCGCTTTCTCCGAAAGCGCTTTTTATCTTCAATTTAAGCTCTTCAACTATTAAGGTCAAACGCATTTCTTGAATAATAGATTTGAGAGCCGCTAAACGTACATTATTGTTCCTGTAATCTTGTTCTCTTGGGTTCCATAAGCATGGATGCCTTTCATAGCATTCCAAAAACTGTATGGTCTTATTTTTATTCATGGTTGTTTAACCAAAGGATCTGTACGTAGAATCGCGGTAGTAGAGCAACGTGCGCGAAACACTCCTTCACGCGTCCGGCGATCGTCTGCTACTGATCCTGATCGTTTACTTTACACGGTCGATTTTAGTCACCAGGCACATGCGGCCTGTCGCCGCGCGACCATAGTCGGATGCTACCCAACTTTGGGGCTTGCGGCTTTAGTCACTTGCGGCCTAGCCGAATTGCTATTTAGATGGTCGATTTTCGACGCGCGGCAAAAATCGTGCGGCTTTAGTCACCCGTGTAAACCCCACATAATTGGCGTCTGAAATTAAAATCGTAGCGCCGGAATGGCTAATATCGGTACTACTCTATGGGTCATTAACGGTTTGTTTACATTGTTTGGTAATGGTAATTACGTTCATTTCATTTTGAGTTTCCGAACGTTAAGCTTCGTAATTTGTGTTTTTTTGGACTTCGTATTTTCCAGTGGTTCATTGTGAGGACAATATTATCTCTGTTCAACAGTAGAAAACCTACCTACATCAAGTTGAAATTTACACTGACTTTTTATCATTGAACATGAAAATCAATAATAAAATAAAGGAGAGGACGAATGAATTAATCGGTTAGAGGAACTATGAATACATCATAAAAAGGCTATATTATACCTATTTATTTAAAAAGTTAGAAAACTTTTAAAAGTTTCAAGAAAAAATCTCTGACATGTCTACTTTCATTAGCAACTGAAGAGGTTTTGAGTATAATAGACAAAACTAAGTACTTACTAGCAAAACTGAAAGAAACAACATGAAATAAAAGAAGAATTAATATGAATACTCCGCTTGAATGGTTTGAACTTAATGAGTTATATTTTTTGAATTTTCCTGACGTATAACAGCTCTCTTAAACGTACGGTAGACTTCTGAGAGTCTGGTTTTTTTTTATTGAATATCTGTTTTCTTGCTCATAAAAATGAATATTTTAGTTTTTACCTAGTTAAAGAGTCAAGTTTTATTTCATATTCTTGATATTGTGATAAACTGTTATTTTGGTTGTGCAAATAAACATTATTTATTATTATTTTAATAGTATCTCTGGTTGTTACATGTAAGAAAATACAATTATCTGGAATCTCTGGAAGATGGCCCAGGTTCAGATTTCGATAAAAGTGGAAGATTTTTCGTTGGAATAGCATTGGACTTCAAAAACCCTATGTTTCGGTTAGCTGAAAATTGCACATCTTCAGTTGGTATAATTCTATATGGAAAAATCCACAAACTTACTGCAGAGAAAATAATTATTCTCAGTAAAGCGTAAAGAACAACTCTCTTATGTTCAGACACTCTATTTGAATCTTCAAGTTATGAATTCACACCTTTCTTCTGTCCATCATATCCTTGTTTCCCAACTTTGTTTGGAATACAACTTTGAATTTTCCAGCTTTCGGTAAGATATGTAAGCTATATTCGTTTTTTTTTTGCCCAAGATGAACAATAGGATACACAACAATAGTGATTTATCTCTTCTGAACGTTTGTGAACGATCCCAAACAAAATTAAACACCATTAAAACTCAACAACTTCTCATATAAAATACACGTAAACAGATGTAAACAAAGCAATCTATGGCCCATACGTTAGTAATATTCGACACCGGTAGGGGGCGTATCGCTTATCTTCGTTCGCTGGCCAATTTTTATATTTTGTATTTAATAAAAATTAATATTTATGTAATAAACAGTCATTACTGATACTTCTATACAGTACACGCTTTTTGCCGATGATACTACGACCTCGGTTGCCACCAATTCAGTTACCGATGCAGTGGAGCAGCTGACTGATATGCAGGAGAGACTGGAGACTTGGTTCAGCGCGAACTTGCTGCTCCTGAACAGAGAGAAGACTCAGAGGATGGTATTTTCTTTGAGGAACACAGAGAATGTTAATGACTGCACTGAGATTAAATTCTTGGGGGTTCGACTGGATCCAGGATTGCTGTGGGACGCGCATATCGATGCCTTGATCAAGATACTAGGAACCAGCTGTTTTGCGTTGCGGAGCATTGCTGGATGTATCTCGGAGGCGGTGCTGAAAACTTCCTACTTTGGAATATTTCATTCCATCATGGCATACTTGTATGGGGTCATGCTGCTAGGTCTGATATGGTTTTTGGGCTGCAGCAAAGGGCCATCAGAATTGTTTCTGGCTAGGGGTATCGAGATTGCTGCAGATCGGCATTTAAACGCCTTGGTGTGTTGACATTTCCCTTTGTGTATATTTTGGAGAATCTCATGTTTGTGAGGAATAATATGGAACTATATAAGACGTATCGAAATGTACACGCACATGATACGAGATATCGGGATAATGTTGTTCGCAGGTATCATCGGTTGAAGAGGTGTCGGGATGGCCCTGGGTATCTGGCCATAAAGGTTTTCAATAAGATACCTATAGACTTGAGAGAGATTCCAATAAACGAATTCAAGAACAGATGTAAAAACATGTTGATGAGTGGATGTTTTTATTCAGTTCAGGAATACTTGGAGAGATTTTTAACTTTTTAATTGTACATGTTTTATTTCAATGATTTGTGACATGTCTTGAGACAGCTTTTTCATTTTCACTTGAACTGTTTGTAATAATTATAAGTATAAGTGAAAATACTGAATGTTACCACGAATAAATTATCTATCTATCTATTATTTTATGGAACAAATTTGTAATGCTTTATCTTTTTATTATGCCATATCTGACTCCTGTCGTAATCTGTTCTTTTATGCATATAACTTATACAAAATAATTTCGATGTTTGACATCTGCCAGGCGTCCCGTGATGGCTAAATTTTTTTAAAATTACTGAAGAGTTTTCCTTTTTCACTTTATGTAATGTATGAAATTGACTATAATCAACAAGTATGTTTTTCATGATTTGATTTCAATGAGATTCAAGCATCTCTAATTTAGTTAAGTCGAAATAACTCTTTACACCATTACATAGTTTCAATTAACTACTCATGGAATTCTTCAGTACTTATTGCTCTTATCTTATGAAATAAAAGTACCAATTTTCAAGTATTTTTCAATTCCGACCCGAATTTGCTAGAATTCCCAAACTTAATTAGCTTCATCAGATCGAACTTAACACAGAAAGTTTGGTATCACAGTTTATATCAATTTCAGTAAGAAAAACGGTAATAATGGGAAATTAAAATGAAGGACACCCTACTGCGTAGCACTAGGAATGATAAAACCCCTCGGCGCATGTGCATGTCGTCAATATTTTTTGTATTTACCTATTATATAAATTAAATAACAATGAAAGTCGATTTTACGAATGGAATGAAGGAAAATTGCAATAAATGTATTAATAAGTCGATATTACGAATAAAATCCGTGAAAATTTAGCAAAAAAGTTCATTGTTTGACTGTCGAATTTGAATATCCTATCCCGGCTCATTTTGCTGCAAATTATGAATCAAATTGATAAAATATCTCTATGGATGGGAAGCAGACACAGACGCAGAATCAAGCTTAAGCTATCAACGTCGCTTGGTTACCGTGGCACACAGAGCACTTCGACGCATGTTTTGTAGGACTTCGTACATATCGAACTTGGCGCATGCGCATGTCGTAATGCCTATCTAAAAAACGCTATAATTTTTTATTCTTCGTTGGGAAAAAATTGGAAACAAAACTTCTCTGAAGAAATCATATGTATCGTAAAATCGATATCCGTTGGAATTTTTAAAATCGGACCAGATCCCAACTTTTTGTAGTGAGAATTTATAGCTTCACCTCGGGGTAAAAACGCTATATTTTTTTATTCTTCGTTGGTAAAAATTGGGAATTCAAATTCCCTAATGAAATCATGTGTGTTTTATCGATAACCGTTGGAATTTTCAAAATCGGGCCAGTTACCAACTTTTTGTCGTGAGACTATAACCCCTTTAGCTTCGCCTCGGGGTAAAAAGGGATGTAATGGGTACCTAATATTTCAAGAACTGAACAAAAAACATCGAATACTGATATAAGCAATCCAACTGCTAAATATATTCAATATTTGATGTAACTTCCAAAAATTTTCTCGACTTATTGTCTACCCATTACCTTGATATTCCATTTCTTGTTGTTATAGTTTTTCTTAGATCGTAAAATTTCAATGCGTATGGATAAACTTGAAAAAATCACCAAGAGATTTGATAGTGGAAATATTCATATAAATAATTATAAAAAAGGAAAACGATTATGTGGAATGTTTCACAATATGTTCGAATCGCTGGCCGATATAAAAGAAATATAAAATATGAAAACATTTTCATTCCTACCGCTATATAGGATATGTCAAAATCGGTTCCAACATTTTAAATGGAAACCTACATTTTTTTTCATTATTCGATTAGCCTTCAGAATATGAGTTTGAACAACCTGAATTTTGTTATTTTATCTATTACAGTTTTTGATATATTTTCATTTTCTAAACAAATTACTGTCGTAGTAGTTAAGAAAAGAATATGTAGCTCGCAAACTATTCGAAAGTAGGTAACCAAATTTTTGAAGAAGTTAGCTGACAGTCGAGGCTAACACCTGATGTTCTATCGATGGTCCTATTTTGTACCATAATTTCAAATGTCGCATTCAAAAATTGTCAAAAACTAAATTTTTCCAAATGACACCAACTATTTTTTTGACATCATTCGAAAGAAAATTGAATTTAAAAATGAAGGACACCCTACTGCGTAGCACTAGGAATGATAAAACCCCTCGGCGCCAGTGCATGTCGTCAATATTTTTTGAATGTATTATATAAATTAAATAACAATGAAAGTCGATTTTACGAATGAAATGAAGGAAAATAAAAATAAATGTATTAATAAGTCGATATTACGAATAAAATCTGTGAAAATTTAGCAAAAACATTCATTGATTGACTGTCAAATTTGAATATCCTATTCCGGCTCATTTTGCTGCAAATTATAAGATGGGAAGCAGATACAGGGGCAGAATCAAGCTGAAGCTATCAACGTCGCTTGGTTATCGTGGCACACAGAGCACTTCGACGCATGTTTTGTAGGACTTCGTACATATCAACCTTGGCGCATGCGCATGTCGTAATGCCTAATCTAAAAAACCCTATAATTTTTTATTCTTCGTTGGGAAAAATTGGGAAGAAAACTTCTCCTATGAAATCATATGTATTTTATCGATATTCGTTGGAATTTTTAAAATCGGACCAGATCCCAACTTTTTGTAGTGAGACTTTAGCTTCGCCTCGGGGTAAAAACGCTATATTTTTTTATTCTTCGTTGGGAAAAATTGGGAATTGAAATGCCCTAATGAAATCATATGTGTTTTAACGATATCCCTTGGAATTTTCAAAATCGGGCCAGATCCCAACTTTTTGTCGTGAGACTATAACCCCTTTAGCTTCGCCTCGGGGTAAAAATGAGTTACTTAAGCTTTCTCTTTCCTTACTTCAATTCCTATCGAGTTATTCAATGTAAATCCTGATATTTCTAATTTATATGGAGTATATTATAAAATTTTGGAGCTTAAATGATTGAATATGTAGAAAAGGAGAAAAATGAATTTTCTGACCTCGTCAGCCGTTAAATTTGATGAATAAGACTCAGAGATTTAGATCTATCATTCATGCATAACAGAATTTTACAGGTAATACGTACCCATTTGATATATCAAAATATAGAAAACTATATAATAATATATATATATATATATATATATATATATATATATATATATATATATATATATATATATATATATATATATATATATATATATATATATATATATATATATATATATATATATATATATATATATATATAATTCGTTGGTATTTACTGACATTTTTATATTCAGGGTTCATTTCACTAGGTTAATGTCAACATTTAATAACTATTTGCATAAAACATTTACTATTCATTAAAATACACTATAGTTTACGCGTTTAGACTTCTAGTCATTTTCAAAACAATTTCACAATTAATTCAATATTTAAAAGTCTCTTTATTACACAGCAAGGTCGTCGATGTCATACTGGTTATCTCACGTGATTAACTCCTCCTCTTAATTCGTATTTTCTCGGTTTTCTCGGTTTTCTCGGTGAATGATGTTATCATTCAAGGAAGATGTCGAATTTTGTTTAAAATCTACTTATTTTGAATTTGATGAATCATTCTATTCACAAGTTTATGGCACAGCAATGGGTTCACCCATTTCCTCAACTATAGCCAACTTAGTATTAGAAGAACTTGAAATATCGGTTATAAACAACTTAGAAAATAAACCAAAATTCTTCAAGAGATTTGTAGATGATTGTATAACATCAATAAAACCTGAACATATTGAAGATTTATTAAAGGCCTTCAACTCATACCATAATAGATTGCAATTTACAAAAGAAGTAGAAGAAAACAACAAAATAAATTTCTTAGATATGACTTTAATTAGAAGAGAAGATGGTTCAATTATCACAGATTGGTACAACAAAAAGACTTGGTCGGAAAGATACCTTAATTACAATTCACTCGTACCTATGAAATATAAGAAAAGTGTTGTGAATTCTCTCACAGATAGAGCAGTTAAACTATCCAACCCTGAGTTAAGACCTAAAAATATAAGAAAAATTAAAGAAGTATTAGACAAGAACGATTATCCAAAAAAATTTTACGAACCAATTAAAAAAAGAATACAACAAATTTATAACCAAAATAGCCAAAAATCAGAAAATGTCGATTTGGACATAAAATACGTGGGAATGGAATTCATACCAGAAATATCTTACAAAATAAGTAACGTCCTGAAGAAGTAGGTACAATATAAAAATAGGCCACAAACCTAATAAAATAACTGGCTCGTTATATACAAAAATGAAACCAAAAATAGAACGACAAAACGAAACACATACGATCTATTCAATAGATTGTATTGACTGTGATACGTGTTATATAGGTAACACAAAACAGTATTTGAACAGAAGATTATACGAACATGAATACTCTATACGAACAAACAAAAAAACAACCGCGCTGGCAAAACATGCAATTGAACAACTGCATTCGTTTGATTTCAAAAATACGAAAATTATTGGAAGAGAAAAACAACAACAAAAAAGAAACATAATGGAAATGATAGCCATCCAAAGAGAAGAAAAAACAACATTAAACTCAAGAGCTGACATTGAAAACTTCGGAAGAATATACCATAACATCATTCACCGAGAAAACCGAGAAAACCGAGAAAATACGAATTAAGAGGAGGAGTTAATCACGTGAGATAACCAGTATGACATCGACGACCTTGCTGTGTAATAAAGAGACTTTTAAATATTGAATTAATTGTGAAATTGTTTTGAAAATGACTAGAAGTCGAAACGCGTAAACTATAGTGTATTTTAATGAATAGTAAATGTTTTATGCAAATATAGTTATTAAATGTTGACATTAACCTAGTGAAATAAACCCTGTATATATATATATATATATATATATATATATATATATATATATATATATATATATATATATATATACTTTTATACTCGAATATTATTCAATCTGATAGTACGGAAAATTCCCAAACTATTTACCGAAAGAATGGAAAATTCGTCCCTATATTTCATTGCTTTCTAGATCGCGTTTATTCGTCAGAAATGTGAGCGATAAATAAAACGCGATTCAAATTCGTTCTGCGAAAATGCCTTTTAAATAAATCCCAGTATTGAGTGGATAATGCATAATTTCAGAATAGTCAATGCACTCGTTGTCTGCCCCATATGAATACACGTAAAAGAATCGTCATAATCGAACAAATGAATCATCCGTAGCGTTCGTAGATATAAATGCATGGATAAATCGGTCTTTTTCAAAATACGTCGACTATTTATGTGAAAATGCCAATCGTTGTTTGGTGTGAATGAATCAATTCATGCAAATATACAATTAGCTGGCTATACGCGATCTATCGAAATGCTCAGATAATACAACGATTAATAGTAGAAATATGACAAATTAATGGTTGAAATTTAAAATAAAAAACGCGTGAGCAGCTCGGTCACTGAAGACGTATTTTTTGCACGAAGTGCATCGTGTCGAGATGCGATTCGAACGGAATTAATTATGGCTTGAAAACCAAGGCTTTGTTAGCAAATTGATTCAAAAATTTCCGAAGTGCATCGGGCACTAAATAACTACGGTTTAATAGCAAATGGTAATAAACATTTGAAAATAAATTAATTTCAGTCCAAAGATTTCGAGAAGTCCATCGCTTACAGTTTCGCTTATGATATCGTCTGCCTTGAAGACATTCCCAATTTTTGGTTGAGCCTTTGGAGATGCCAATATGTACTGGAAATAAATATATATATATATATATATATATATATATATATATATATATATATATATATATATATATATATATATATAAGGTACCTGAGACAAATAAGGCCCAGCAGGTAATAAGGCCCACTTTCCAGAAAACCACAACTAAAAATAAACTCAAACTATAATTTCCACCAATCGGTTCAGATATAGTTCCAAGTAATTTTACCTAGATAGTGCGCGGACCACACTCTTTCACTCAAGGAGAAAAGAGTCTTTTGTTGGACATCCCGCGCAAAGTCTTTTGATTTACAAAATTTTTCACAAAATGAAGTCGTTCTACATGACATAATTTCAACTGGACGAGTGGTGGTTTAATTCTATTGGTAAATTGCCCATTTTAAGAGATAATTAACAAAAATTTCGAAATTTTTCACTTGCTTTTTTTGTAACAGTGACCTAACCTTAAATAGTGCATGTCAGAAATAAGGCCCACGTAAACTTGCAGTTCTACTTCTCAAAGCACGATGAATAAAAGTAATTTTTATGGTACTGTTCACTATGCCAGGAATCCGGTGAAAAAGATATGGGGTGCTGCCTTAATTGCAACACATGGGCCCACGAAGAATGTTTAGGGTATTCAGCATGTGATGATGACGACCATATTTGCATCGCATGTGATAACTAACAATTTTTTGAGTACCTACCAGAACTTCATTTTGAGTTAAAACTCTGTTAATACATTATTCA
This sequence comes from Cynegetis impunctata, assembly GCA_030704885.1. Taxonomy (NCBI): domain Eukaryota; kingdom Metazoa; phylum Arthropoda; class Insecta; order Coleoptera; family Coccinellidae; genus Cynegetis; species Cynegetis impunctata. Next base: position 340,320 of record JARQZK010000749.1, read on the forward strand.
AATGCTTTTCTGTATAGTTTGTCGCCTTTTATTACATTTATATGATAAGGGCCTTATTACTATCATTGGGTGAAATGAGGCCCATTTAAATGGTTTTTAGAATCTATGATTTTAATTTTATCACGTTCTCTTTAACTTGTTTTAGTTAATGTTTTACTTAGAATATTATAGGAGTTTGTTGTTCAATATATTTTTATTTTCCTTTGTATGTTGTTTTCACTGAAGAAAATGTTTTGCCTTAGGTGGGCCTCATTTGTCTCAGGTACCTTATATTATATCAGACATCAAAGGAATTTTGAAATTCGTTGTCTACACTGAGAAAACGAAAAGATTTTTCGTTTACTAAATGAATGGTAATGTCGATCAAGTTTCATTGAACAATTAACACGTCAGTAATACCACTTTTATGAGTGCTCAATATCACGACAAGTCTATTTTATTCCACATCCAAATAATGATAGTTTCAATTATTGTAGACTACTTCATCAGTTGAAATGTTCAATAAAAGGTAATTATTAAATATCTTTCCTGTAGTGGTATGAGGTTCAGGGTGAATATAACTTATTTAATATTTCTATTTACCACTATACAAATGATAGCACGTATGAGATTACTTCCTGTGATGTCAAGATTTACCACTACAAAGAGTAGTAAAAAAGCTAAAAGATTCCTCCGAAGTGACAAGCACGCGACGCTCCAGCTTCCGATGTGTCGCCATTTTTATCATTATTGTTTTCCGTATTGCCGTTCGTGATTTCTGCACCTGGCATTTTAGCAACTGGCTAAAGTACAATTATTGTGAACCTTGGGGTTAAGTTCTAAATCTTAGGGACAGGACCTCAGAGTATCGAATGAATAAATTTCCAAACACCCTCTATATTGCTTACTAAAGTTGAATAAACCAGCATGTAAACATTGTCTTACTTTTGTTACATAATTACAATTGGTTATGTTTCCGAAGAACAACATAAATACGTATGAAATACTCATTTAGTGAAGTTATAATGAACCTGCAAAAATCCCCGATATTATATCAGTGCAGATAAATAATAACCATATAGTACAGTAAAAAGGTATATTTTACTAAAAAAAATACTTAATGGCTGAAATTTTTCGGGGGTGTTCGGGGGCATGTCCTGAGTCTAAAACTGAGTTTTCGTATTCGAGGGGGTGGGCGAAGATACAACCCCCGGTCTATATGGGGGTGAGTTCGTTTTAATTCTATATCTCCGTTGCTGTTGCCCGTACAATCAAGTCCAAGAGATCATATTTGTAGGAAATTGAATTATCTATCCAATGATAATATAATAGAGGTCATAGGTCAATTACAATTGCCGGTCAAAGGTCAAAAGTGAAGGGTAGTTTTTCATTTTTCGCGAATACCGTGAAACCGGTAAGTTTTTTCGCATACTGCTTTGATACAATTTCAAAGTACTTCAAGTTACCTACAAAATGAGCTCTCGAACACCCTTCTACGATGAAGAGTTTTCCATCACTCCAACGATCAAGTTGACCGCGCGCGCCAATGTTGACCGCGCGAGCCACGTGTCGTACTCTCATTGCTCGTACATTGCACTCTCTACGTGCAGTTAATAATTATCGTATCTTTAAATTTTTTCCTAATTAGAATTAGTAATATGGTTGAATGTGGACTTGTTTTTTTTTTCAAGGGAAAATGGGAAATCCATCATGGACAAACGACAAGGTCTGCCCTTGCCGAATAGTGTGATACTCCTACTCACTAAAACCCTATAAAAACCCCAACTTTTGAATGTTCAGTGCTCTGTCATGAGTGTGTGTGTATTGCCGTGTACTGTTTGATGATTTGAAGTGTCTCAATCATTAATTTTTCTGCTGGCGACTTTCATGTGAATTTGGCTCTTTTGGATGGACTTTTTTCGCCATCTTCGTATTCATCATCCTTTTCGAATGTGTCACCACGAACGTCTTCTTCAGGAATGGATGGCGAGTTCCTGTCGTCGTTGAGAAAATCGTCATCTTCTTGCAGGGTAGAATATTGGGCTATGTTGTTGCACGCGGTACCGCTACAACTCCCACAAATCGGAGAACATTTCAGCCAAGCTTTTCGACCACCACAGGCCTTTCCACAACTAGTTTTGCAGGCGCAGATCTTTTTCGCAGGCGACGGGCATATAAATGCTCTTCGTTTTCTTCCAACCACAGTCTTCAGGATCTTTGTAATTTCCCAACCATTCATGAACATGATAATACACTCTATACCTACGTGTGTAGACGAGCCGCATCTTCAGTAGGTGGTAGGGAAGCCAAATTGAGAGTGTCTTTTTTTCCAGACTGGAGAAAACGCTTGTAACGATAGAAGTTCAAAGTCTCGTCCTGGTTTCCTCCATATAACTTGAAGAAGAAGAATTGTCCGAGGGCACAGGTTTTTGAATATTAATGACCTGTCAACACAGTGACGTAGCTCCCTAAATTTTAGGGAGTATTGACTAAACTTCCCTGAAGTATTTTAATAATCTACGGCGAGTTTTAAAAAAACGCACGTAAAAACAAGTCCACCTTCACCCATATTATTAATTCTAATTAGGAAAAAATTCAACGATAATTATTAACTGCACGTCGAGAGTGCAATGTACGAGCAATGAGAGTACGACACGCGGCTCGCGCGGTCAACATTGGCGCGTTCGGTCAACTTGATCGTTGGAGTGATGGAAAACTCTTCATCGTAGAAGGGTGTTCGAGAGCTCATTTTGTAGGCAACGTCAAGTACTTTGAAATTGCATCAAAGCAGTATGCGAAAAAACTTACCGGTTTCACGGTAGTCGCGAAAAAGAAAAAACTACCCTTCACTTTTGACCTTTGACCGGCAATTGTAATTGACCTAATTGACCTATGACCTCGATTATCATTGGATAGACAATTCAATTTCCTACAAATATGATCTCTTGGACTTGACTGTACGGGCAACAGCAACGGAGATATATAGTTAAAACGTACTCACCCCCATATAGACCGGGGGTTGTATCTTCCCCCACCCCCTCGAATACGAAAACTCAGTTTTAGACTCAGGACATGCCCCCGAACACCCCCGAAAAATTTCAGCCATTAAGTATTTTTTTTTAGTAAATGCCATTTTTGTGTCTCTATTTACTGTACTAATAGATTTATGGACAAAAATAGAAAGGTAGTATAGTACATTATCATAGAAATGCTAGGTAATACCCTTATTTTGTTATGTAGTATTCCATGCCACCGATAAATGAGAAAAAATTGACAAGTGGAAGTAACTTGTTTGTAGTGGTAAATAATAACCAAACAGGAAAAGTACCTAATGCTTCAAGCTTCAGTATTTACTATTGTTTGAATTATACTATTTTGTAGTGGTGATATTTAATAAATGTAGTGATTGACGCCTATTTGACCACAATGCTTGGTATAATATAGTTATCTTTCGGTATTCACAACAGATTATTTTTTTCAGTGTAGAAGAAGGACTAAAACAACTTCTGCACCTGACGTGAACTTTTGATACGCTTGCTTAAATTTTTGTGGGAAAAAACTGAAGAATCAGAATAATTTATATTAGGGTTTATGGATTCTTCCTGGAGCATATGAAAACTATTCAAAACACTCATCCATTTTAGAGAGCAAAGTTTATTTCGAATTTAGTAGAAAAAACAATTTCTCATAAGGGGCATGTTTAGTGCAACTTTTTTGATAAAAATAATAACATATTTTCTGATAACAATATTAGCATAATAATACATAATAGAAACAATGAATAACTATGCTATCACAACTAGCCGCAATATATAAATTATTCTGCATAATCTAAGGAGTTAAGTTTTTTAATGATAAAGCAACTTCAATACACGTAAACGAATACAGCTGATGCGCACACCTTGAAACGCTGTCGTGATGGACATATTTTTAGCCTAGCGTTTTTGAGCCAAGTGTCTGAAGTGAAACGTGCTATACCTAAAGATTTTCGTTTCAATACGAAAGAATTTGATTTCTTTACTGTCTTAAATCCTGTAAGTTTATGTACTAACATGTGAATGCAGGTTTCAACATGATTTACATGTACACTTCAAGTGTGCACTAGGCTCTGTAAATCATTGTAAAATTTCCATTCATGTTCCAACCGTATATTTCACTTTAAGTGTTTTCAAATACACATAACTTTGTTCGGTTATGGATCGAACCAATTTTATCGAACAGTTCTTGATATATCCGAGAAAATTTCGTCGACGTTATTTCGTTTCCATTAATGCCATCGAAGGAACAGCCGTGGACGTGAAAAGTCTGCTATAATACTGAATAAAGACTGCGACGAATGCTGTTCCTGAAAATTTAATGTTTCGCAACCCGTTTGTGAAATATTATTTGCATTTGGCGATATTCCAATGGCGAAGAAGAGAATATATTGGCATTGTAGACGTAGTTGAGTGAAATTACGGAGGTTCGGAAATTATATATATATATATATATATATATATATATATATATATATATATATATATTATATATATATATATATATATATATATATATATATTATATATGTATATATAGGTATATATATATATATATATATATATATATATATATATATATATATATATATATATATATATATAAATATATATATATATATATATATATATATATATATATATATATATATATATACACGTCGAGATGGGAGGCACAACTACCTCCAACCAACGTAGTATAAAAATTGTACCGTTAGAGTTTTCATCCAACGCATTACAAAAACAATTACAAGTCATGAACTGTCTGTAGTAACTAATTAACTGTTTGATAAGGATGAATGTGATTTTATCGAAATATCCCAATGAAGAATTCAACAGAATTTGTACTAGAAACTATTCAGTCTTCCTCTTACCTCCGCCGTTTGTATGTAAATATTGCCTGTTTTTTCATAGGTTTTCCGGTTTCGTGCGTTTTCACGGGTTTTGCAGATTGAGTTAGATCGTTGATATTTGGTATGTGGATTGAGTTGATGTTAAGGAAGTATCCTTTGGAAATTTGAATTTTTTCCTCAACTGCAGACTTTTTAAAGTAAACATTTAATGTTTAATGTTCAGCTCAATTCCATAGCCCCTCCAAAATAATGTGGAAAATATCACTTTATAGACAGAGCTTTACTTTTTTGTTCGTTTTGTTGATTGTGAAGGAGTCATGGAATACAAGCTCGATTTTTCGTGAGTGTTTCGCCATTTTCTCTTACCAGTTTGTGAATATTCTACATATCATATCTAATGAAGAGCATCGACATTCCGGGATTCAGACTAGGTATTGCTTATAACGTAAACTGTAGGACCAACTGTTTAGACAGCTGAAAATTTGAAAATACATTGCGTTCTAGAAATCAGAACTTTTCCAAATGGACACTACGTTGAAGGTACTCAATAAATATCGTAAACTGAGTTAGGATTTTCAAAAGATTTCAAGCGAAGTGGTGAAAACCTATGAAATTCGAAGCATGGTTGTCCACATTTTGAAATCGTTAATTGAATGCTCGCTTCAGACGTGGTGGAATATTGTTCAAATATATGAATCAACCAAAGTGAAACACTGGTTAAACTACTAGCTAATCAATGCACTGCTTGATGAAAATGGGGCCAAGCGGTTGACTATGAACCTAGGGTACGAACAGAACGAGTAAGGGTACGAACAGAATGAGTAAGTTGAGGTGGAGGTGTAGCTCGCGGTCGCGGTCGATGTCGACATCTATGTAAAACAAACACATTAAGTTAAATGGGAGCGAACATAAAGAGTAAGTCGCGGTGGAGGTTTAGCGCGATGCCACCAAGGAGGTTTACAGCGACGCTTTTAAGAATCAAATCAGTTTGTTTTACATGGATGCTTACCGCGCGGTCTACATGAATGCTTCTCTGTGATTGGTGCGTTCAAGGCAGTGTTGTCATCACCCTCAGCAGCTTGCATAGAAGACGTGTGGCGTCTGACATTTCGCGCGCTACAGTACTCCAGTTCATGCCAGCATTTTTCTCCTTCGGGTATTAAGTTTATTTTTTGATAATTTGTACTAAATATGAAGGAAGATCTCATAGCAATTGTGCAGACCATTCATTTCCTAATTATATTCGTAATTATAGGAGCTTTTATTGGTTCTTCTTAAAGAGTATTTAATCATTTAATGACTTCAGACTCATTCTATTTCGAAGCTTCGTTATGTTCATGGCATTAAATATCGTTCCAATTTCAGCATTCTATTTCATTCGAAGGCTACAAGTGGGAAAAAAACAGACTTGTCAGTAGTCTATTCTACAAGTGCTTTTTTGTTCAACTTTTTTCAGCAGCCTCGGAAAAATATGAGCAAGGTGTCATTCGATTCGGGATAGAATGTAAATATGTTTTGATAATAAAGTTCCGCTCGCGAAAATAGGCAACACTGGCTCGACTAAGCATCGCTGGTAACCTCCTCGTTGTGTGCGGTCGACATCGACCGAGACTTAACTAGTGGCATCCACCGCGAGCTACACCTCCACCTCGACTTACTCGTTCTGTTCGTACCCTAAGTCAAGGTGGAGGTGTAGCTCGCGGTCGCAGTCGATGTCGACATCTATGTAAAACAAACACATTGAGTTGAATGGGAGCGAACATAGCGAGTAAGTCGCGATGGAGGATTAGCGCGATAACACCCAGGAGGTTTACAGCGATGCTTTTGAAAATCAAATCAGTTTCTTTTACATGGGTGCTTACCGCGCGGTCTACAAGGATGCTTCGCTGTGATTGGTGCGTTCAAGGCAGTGTTGTCATCACCCTCAGCAGCTCGCATAGAAGACGTGTGGCGTCTGACATTTCGTGCGCTACAGTACTCCAGTTGCCAGCTTTTTTCTCCTTCGGGTATTAAGTTTATTTTTTGATAATTTGTGCTAAATATGAAGGAAGATCTCTTAGCAATTGTGCAGATCATTTCCGTATTGTGGGACAAAATCCACAGACAAGTGCTTTTTTGTTCAACTTTTTCAGCAGTCTCGGAAAAATATGAGCAAGGTGTCATTCGATTCGGAATGGTATGTAGATATGTTTTGAAAAAAATAAAGTTCTGCCCGCAAAAATTGTAAAAGTTATGAACAATTTACTGAAAGAACAGAAGAGGGGTTTGGTTTTCTGCGAATAACTCAAAAACTAATTGAGATTTTTGATATCTAAGAAAAGATTCGAATCCACTCCCATTTTTGACACTTTAAGAATAAACATTATCTAACCATTTTGAATAGGAAAATTAATGAATGAGAAATATAATCCGGCGGCAAAAATCACGATTTTCCAATTAGTTATGCAATAGTTGATTATCAATTTTTTTTGGCTTGAACCTGAAAATGTTAAGTCATGTTAAGTCTTATAACTGTTCAACTATAAATATGAGATTTTTTTATGATAATTTCAATAAATCCGTTTTTACCATCGGAAGCTGCATAAATCAGTGCCGGATTAGCCACGTAGCAAGAGTAGCAAATGCCACGGTCCCCGCGAATTGGGGGGCCTCAAAATTGAGCGCTGGCCGCACAAGTTATGTATTTGTACTACTTGCACTGCACTACACACAAGTTGGTAGCACTGCAAAACTAACACGGAAATTCCCTGATATTGTCACCGATCGAGCTAGTCGTGAAAGACGAACAAATAAAATATTCTATTGACTATCAAACTATTAGAATTTGATGTACCTTTATATTTGGCTCAACGTAAAAACCTGTAAAAAGCTCATTAGATGTGAGCCATTGTTGAGATTTTTTTTTTGAGTTTCCATTCTTTCGAGTTGTTCGGGTTTATGAATAAGCTTCGGTACTATTTTGGGAACTAGTTCTCGATATTTGAATATTATATGGCAATATTAAAAACTAGTGCAGAATAAGGTTGCTAAGGTTGTATGTTTGATTCACATTTTTAGTCTAGCATTGTATTTTAGTTGCATCAGTTCACATTCCATCATATTATTGTAACACCAACACTTATGACCCCCTGGCGAATGAAAAAAAATGTTCAAAGTTTCTTATCAGTTCTCATGGCTCAACCCCAATCGTCTAACTGACCGTAGGCAAATTTGCTGAAATAGCTCTTTCACAAGTATCATGGATGTCATTTACTTACATGAATATAAATTTGAATTTGATTGTTGTTGAAGTTAATTTCAAAAACTGGTATCATTACACGCACACAGATATACGTGTTCCTACATAGCCGCTTCGGGTTCTTTCGCACATACATTTTCGGTTTTATTCTCTGATCTGAGTTTAATACTATAAACTTGAGAACCTAAAGCAAACCAAAGCCGAATTTGCTACAGGGCCTGCGCTGGCTTAATCCGGCACTGGCATAAATAAAGTTTTTTTTAATTTTTATCTCTTATTGTATGAAAAATTATTATAAACAAATGCATTGTTAATAACTGTGCCTGAATTTTTTCATTCATTAACTTTCCTATTCAATGTGGTGAAATAATGTTTATTGTTAAAGTGTTCAAAATGGGCGTGCCTTGCCAAAGCCAGATTAGCCGTTTTCGGCCGTATTCTCACCCCTCTGAGAAAATTTTAAATATTTATCCTACAGTTTCGGAAGTTGAGACTTCAAAATAGGAAATGTCTTCCTCTTTTCGAATCTCTTTCGAGACATAAAAATCTCAATTATTGCGTTATTTGCAGAAAACTAAACCCTTCTTTTGATCTTTCTGTATATTGTTAATAACTTTCACAAATTTTGCGAGCGGAACTGTGTTTCTTTCAAAAAACATCTACATTCTATTCCGAACCGAATGACATATCATTCACGTTTATCCGAGACTGTGGAAAAAAGTTGAACAAAAAAGTATTTGTTGACTAGACTACAGAATGATATCCGATTTCGGAACGCAGTTCCGATTATAGAGATAGATTTCTATTACATATTTTATGAAGATAGTTAAAATACTTATTTATTTTTTTATTTAAACTCTAGAAGTTGTTAGAATAGTCGCTAGATTTTTTTGTCGCTAGACACATAATTCAAACCGCAGTAGAAAACAAAATGTCCCTAGATCTAGCGACAAAGTCGCTAAATAGGCAACACTGGCTCGACTAAGCATCGCTGGTAACCTCCTAGCTATGTGCGGTCGACATCGACCGCGACTTACTCGCTATGTTCGCTCCCATTCAACTCAATGTGTTTGTTTTACATAGATGTCGACATCGACTGCGACCGCGAGCTACACCTCCACCTCGACTTACTCGTTCTGTTCGTACCCCTAGTGTGATAACCTCAATGGCATGTCCGATATTCAATTGTGGTCTAGTAGGAGAAGCATTACAATCAAAAAAACCCAAAATCGGGAAAATAATCATATATACTTGACATATTAACAGGCTATTAACCCCTGAACAATCTACACTTAAGAAACTATTGATAATAGGTTAAGAGCCTGAATCATATATGTCGAGTACATACAGCAATTTTAGTGCAATCAAGACGAGTGTTTTACATTAGTTAATTTATAATTTCAAAATCGTGTTAACAAAATGATGTTTTATGTATGCAACAGTTTATGAACTACACTGAAATGCGTGGAGATACGACATTCTATGTAAATCTTCAACCTGAACAATCTTCGATGAAAAAATTTGCTTCAAGTGTGATCCCTTGAAAGTAGAGTGGCTAGATTAAAATCAAATCCTCGCATTCATCAATCATGGACCTTGCGTTTACCGAAAAAACTGGCAGGCAAAAACCTTAACTCTTCTAGATCACGAACATAGAATGATTCGTTACGCAATAAAAAGTAACTTTATCGTCGATTGCAACCTTCACCTCTAAAATAGGAACACGACAACGATATAACTGGCAACGCTGGATTGATCAAGCTGAAGAATGTTTCATCGAGGATACGCTACAGAAAAATGATCCGTGTTGAGTGAGATTCATTTGTGCTGACTGAGAGCAGAATGATAGGCTGGAATGATAGACGTCTATAAATTGAACTGTTCCAAAATGTAATACAATTCTTCTGTATTTTCAGCAATCAAAAAGAATAATCATTCACTCAAGCATTCACAAGATTTCACTTGAAATATCAAATTTTTATCAAGTGCAAATTTCTGTGATTTTTTTTTATTGTACATACAGGATGATTTAGAGTCGACGGTAGTTTAGATATTTACAGACAACGAGTTGAAAATATATCTGAAAATTTGGTTAATTTTGAGCTGCGGTGTTGCCGCTTATACCAGAAAGTAGCAACAACGGGTATATGTCAAATGAGATACACTTTATTTTACTTATTGTTTCGCTGCGCTACTACTTTCCCAATATTTTTTCATGAGACTTTCCCATAGGTACCTATTTTAAACTGGTTTCAGATAAAACACTCAAATTCCTCATTTTTCATTTACATAGCTCCAATTGAATGTTTGTAACCACAGTATTTAGATTCATACTAGTTTAATAATACATTGTGTATTAGTTTTGTTCGAAGGAATATTTTCTACATTGTACAGGGACGTTCCTTTGTAGTAACATGCTTCGGTTAATATCGCTCTACTTTTTTTTTCGATCCTTAGTAATTGAAATTATTTTGTAATAATCCAAACTTTCCCTTATGCATTCGTTGTAAATCAGGGCATATTTCATAGAACTTTCTGCATATACCTGCTTTAATTTTATCACAGTGGCAATGATTGATCAACAATTTCATCAAAACTTCATTTAGTTGAAATTATTCTCAGATAGCACTCGTTAATTAACGCACAAACATTTTCGTAATCCCATACTGTTATTTTGATTTTATACGGTATTCAGATGACAATTGAAAAGTTAATGTCAACAACCAACGGCCGTTAAAATTTTTTCGTAATCCCGTACTGTTATTTTGATTTAACGGTATTCCAATGACAATTGAAAAGTCAGTGTTGACGGCCGCCGGCCGTTATAATTTCATAACGGCCGGCGGCCGTTAAGAAATCACTTGTTCAAATATTTATTTCAAAACATCATTCTGCTTACAATAACAACATTGAAATCTTAGTCCAAAGCGAGTTGGAGAATAAACCTCTGATTTTCATTTCGCATAGGCTAATAAAACATCTTCATTAACCACCTTTACATTCTTGCTTTTACGCCACATTCCAAAATTTTCATATTCTTTTTGATATCGCTCTTGAGTTATTTTCGGTAGTTAGCTAGCAACAGTTTTTGAACTTGTTGTCGGTGAAGCCTCATAACTATGACAAAGTTATGAGTCTCGTTATTTTCATTTTCTTCGAAACTGAATTTTCAATATACTACTCCGCCACCGCAGAGGAGTCCCAACCTCCAAGTTTTTTTACCGATAGTAGATCGCCACCATTTTCTACAAGCATGGTAGCCGAAAATCTGCCAATCGAGTAGAGCTGAAGATTTTCCAATTTTAAGAATGGTGCAATTTTCTTTGGAATAGCTTCAATAGTATGAATGCCCACTACTTGTTTCACACATTTACCATTCCTATATCCAATGAAAAATAGCCGATTTTCCAGATTCGAAGGTCGCAAATCTACGTATTTTTGGTATACCTAAACCATAGGCTTCAAGAGGAAGTCCTTCTTCGGAAATGACAAATACCTTTTTGTTTTTAGTCAGCCTCAATGTAACCAAAACTCTGGTACTGGTACTATCAAAATCATCCACACTCAACTTAACTAGTTCGTCACCTCTACAGGCATCAAAAATACCACACATTAATACCACCTTTCCTAGCAACTATGCATGATCATCTGCCTCCAACAAAAACTTAATTACTTCTTCTTCAGACAGAATTCTTCGGTGTGTATCCATCAGACTTTCGTCTCAAGAATAAAAATAATTTTCCAAATCTGCAAATATATTTCTGTTGGTAATACTTTAATATGGTGCAAGATTTAAAATAATTAACCTTGAAATGTAATGTCAATGTTGTCATAAACTCTCAAAGCAAGTTTCAACATTGAAATCTTGGTCCACAGCGAGTTCGGAGAATAAACCTCCGATTTCCTTTTCGCATAGGCTAATAATACATCTTCATTAACCACCTTTACATTCTTCCACTTTTCAAAATTTTCATATTCTTTTTGATACCGCTCTTGAGTTATTTTCGGCAGTAAATCAACACTCGCTGCACATGATTCTCCCAATATTTCTAAAGGAATTTGATTTTTTTCCTCAATTTCATCCATGGTTGTCGTTTTAAGCGAACTTGCGAACACAAAAACTGACGGTTATAAAATTGTCCATGACAACAGAGTGCACGACGGGATTTTTCTTCAGAATTACGAGGTACGGGGTTTGTTCTTTCTTCGGAATCAAAATGTAATCTTTCAACGGGATTACGAAAAGTCTTGAACGACACACGGCGATACTCAAATAACGGATTCGGTTTTTTATACAATATTTAACCTCATCCGTTATTTGCTACATATCGGCCTTGTAACGTTAATAACTAGGCCAAGCTAAAGAGATTTAGAGTGAGCATTTTGTGTAAAAAGTGTTGGAAGAAAACCAGCTGCTCCATTGATTGTAAAATAGTTCCATATGATATAGTGATATGTTTTTCACTCGACTTCATTATATATAACTTTGTTATTGACAATTTTATGCGTTTTTTTTTAATTTTTGCTTATAAAAATGAAACTATCAGAGTAATCGTGATGGTGTCAATAGACTAATTGTAGAAAATGAAAAGACAAAGAAAATGAGAGGTGGGACGACTCGATCAGACCCTTAGTTTAAGAGAAAATCGGAAAAAACGGCCTAAATGCAGTTTTCTCAAAAATTCATAACTCGGTTATTTTTCGAGTTGTAGCATAGATTCTCCGGTCAGTATTAGTTATTAATATAAACTTTATTTATGCGAAGAGCAGGAACTGTCCGATGCATACTTTTCGATCTGTGGCCATTTGTATATTTTACTATGTAATTTTCCAGCAGACCTGAATGCGACAGGTATGGTCCGATTTCAATTTACAAAAAAGATTTTAAGAGAAGAATTCTCATAGTTCAAAACGTTCATCTTGGTTTTACATGAAAACGCTGAGAAATATGTTAAAAATAAAGCTGAACATGACGAAAAACAGCCGACAAATTACCGTCATGTTCAAAATGCCGACGCTGTCATCCTTATCCTTGCCTGCTTCTCTACCCCCACTCTTCAACTACTCTCACGCGCTCGGCCGTTTTTCGTTATGTTCAGCTTCATTTTTAACATATTTCTCAGCGTTTTCATGTAAAAACAAAATGAACGTTTTGAACTATGAGAATTCTATTTTCAAAATCTTTTTTGTAAATTTAAATCGGACCATACCTGTCTGCTGGAAAATTGTATAGTAAAATATTCAAATGGCCACAGATCAAAAAATATGCATCGCACAGTTTCTGCTCTTCGCACAAATAGAGCTTATATTGATAAATAATACTTACTGGAGGATCCACGCTACAACTCATAAAATAATCGAGTTATGAATTTTTGAGAAAACTGCATTTTGGCCGGTTTTTTCCGATTTTCTCTTGAACTAAGGGTCGTCTCACCTCTCATTTTCTTCGCCTCTTCATTTTCTGCAATTAGTCTATTGACACCATCACGATTACTCTGATAGTTTCAATTTCATAAGCAAAAAACTAAAAAACGCGATTTTTTGCATAAAATTGTTAATAACAAAGTTATAAATAATAAAGTCGAATGAAAAATATATCACTATATCATATGGAACTATTTTACAATCAATGGCGCAGCTGGTTTTCTTCTAACACTTTTTACATAGAAAAATCTCTGTAGCTTGGCCAGAACTATAATATCGCATTGATTGTCAATTTTCTGAAATGACAAGTTTCATGATTGCATAATACAAATACGCCTATATCATCTGATTTTTATAGAAAATTGCTATTATTTCGAAAACCTAACTATTTTGGTATGTAAGAAACAATATAGCATTTTTAAAGAATTTCATTGTCTCTAAGAATATTTGATAATATATGAGGACTTCCATTTGAAAAAATGTACTTCACATCATTTTTGTATACAACGGTATAATCACAATTTTTCAACGACCATAATAATGCAAAACAAATTTCTATGGACAAAAGTGAAACACATGATATTGGTAAACTACTTTCAAAATTTCAGCTTTCTATGAATCTAAATACCCCTGTAATAAACATTTTATTACAGCTATGTTCTCAACAAAGAATTAAGAATTCAATAATTGATTCCTCGGAAACCTTTGATAATAGGTAAAACGAAGAATAATATGAAAATATTAGAGTAGCAGTAGCTCACTGAAACTGCAATAATATAGGTACATGGTGTCTTATTTGAAATTTAAAAGTAGTTGCTAATTTACAGTATGAGCGGAAACCCCAGAGCGCTGAAAATATTTTATTGTCGAAGTAATCAAATTTTCAGAATTACCCTATATTTCGGTTTCCTTAAAGTATAATGTACCACCGGCCGTCAATCACACTCTATATATTATATATATATATATATATATATATATATATATATATATATATATATATATATATATATATATATATATATATATAATATTTAGAGTGTGATTCACGGCCGGTGGTACATTATACTTTAAGGAAACCGAAATATAGGGTAATTCTGAAAATTTGATTACTTCGACAATAAAATATTTTCAGCGCTCTGGGGTTTCCGCTCATACTGTAAATTAGCAACTTCGCCTCTTCATGCGTGTTATTTACGGGACACCCTATATATATATATATATATATATATATATATATATAGGGTGTCCCGTAAATAACACGCCAGAGTGACACTGGAGGTAGATTGGCTTTAGGTCAATCAGATAACATTTCGAGATATTGCCACTCTTATGTTTTTTTCAAAAATCTATACTTTTTGGTCATTTTCTCGCCTGTTTTGAATATAAATAACTTCTAAGTTATAGTTTTTTTTTCTTGTGCTATCATCAATAGTTGGTTGAGACAATCGACCTATCATTTCATTGAAAACTAGCTGGCTAACCTTAAAAAAAATCAAGTTGTTTCAATTTAATTTAAATCCGAAAACCTTAACTAATGTTTGACTATTTTCTATGAAAAAATATTGTATCAGACAATATTGTACCAGACAGAATCAGCAAATGATCTTAAAAACTAGCCTATTTAATGCTCTTTCGAAGACGGTAAAACATTTGTGGTTTTTTTCTTTCAACACTCTAAAAATTCCAATTTTTGTCATTGAAGTCGTGTTACTTGCGAAATACTCAAATAGAATTATATACTCAATAAAAGGTGCATTCGTCTTTTGTCGACAAATTAAAACGTGGTAGTTGTTGTAGAAGATATCTGAAACCGCTATTCATTACTCTTTTTTATTCATTGTTGTAGGTAGGCCTCCAAATGATGAACAGAACATAAGGTCGTATTAATTATTTCAATAGATTATTACATCGTTAAAAGCAAATAAAAAATTTTGATCAGAATTTTTAATCATTATTTTCACAATAGATTTTCGGAATGTCTACCATTGACTTTCAAACACAACCTGCATCTCCTCAAAAATTGTCCATTTAAACGCCTTGAACTCAAATAATTTATTTCATGTGCTGCTTGATTGATTAAGAAGAAGGATGTAGTTGCGAAATGATGGGACACTATGCTCGTGCAGTTAGGGCGCTACTTGATCAAATATTCCTATGAAGATGGATTGGCTGGCTAGGACCAATTTTGTGGCCCCCGCGCTCCCCAGATCTATATCCTTTCGATTTTATTATTGGAGATGGTTAAAAGATAAGGTCTATGGAGAATCAATTCGATCGGCAAATGAATTGCGTCAACGAATCAATCAAGCGTCACGAGAAATATCTGATTTGAGTTCAAGGCGTTTGAAAGGACAATTTTTGAGAAGATGCAGGTTGTGTTTAAGAGTTGGTGGTAGACATTCAGAAAATCTATTGTGAAAATAATGATTCAAATTCAGATCAAAATTCTTTATTTGCTTTTAACGATGTAACAATCTATTGAAATAATTAATACGACCTTATGTTCTGTTCATTATTTGGACGCCTACCTACAACAATGAATAAAAAAGAGTAATGAATAGCGGTTTCAGATATTTTCTACAACAACTACCACGTTGTAATTTGCCGACAAAAGACGCCTGCACCTTTTATTAAGTATTATTTTTTATTTGAAGTATTTCGCAAGTAGCACGACTTCAATGACAAAAATTGGAATTTTTAGACTTTTGAACGAAAAAAACCACAAATGTTATACCGTTTTTGAAAGAGCATTAAATAGGCTAGTTTTTAAGATCATTTGCTGATTTTGTCCGGTACAATATTTTTTCGCAGTAAATAGTCAAACTTTAGTTAAGGGTTTCGGATTTAAATTAAATTGAAACAACTTTATTTTTTATAGCGAGCTAGCTTTTAATGAAATTATAATTCGATTGTCTCAACCAACTATTGATGATAGCACAAGAAAAAAAACATAAGTTAGAAATTATTTATTTTCAAAACAGGCGAGAAAATTACCAAAAAGTATAGATTTTTGAAAAAAAACATAAGAGTGGCAATATCTCGAAAACCAGACAACTTTTGCTACGGTCATGTTGATGTTATCTGATTGACCTGAAGCCAATAGAAGAAACAGATTCGACATATTGATCACACCTGCTGGAACAAAATCATAGCTTCAATGAGCTTGAAATCATTATTAGAAAAAGTTCCAATAATTTTTTGGGTTGATTTGGCCGATACTTGCTGTAGGTAAATTAATAAACATATTAAAACAATGGTTAATAATAACAATTTACACATTTATTAAAAGAAATAACGCATGACGCACGTTTCGGTGGAACTTCACCTTCTTCAGATGCTAATGACAAACTAACTATGTTTGTCTCTTATATCGAAAACAAGAAATAAAGAGATGACAAATTGTGTAGAAGGGGTAAATAGAAAGATGGTTACAAATAATTATTAGAATAGGAATAACCAATTCTGAACTGCTAGTCAGGTAGTTCGGTAATTTTGAAAAGATTGAGAAGGGGGCTTGAAATATGACCGGAATGCTTGTATTTATTTTTCTGTAATGATTCTAAAAAACTAAGTTTAATTCCCTTGCTTTCAGTATTTAATATTTTAAAAACGGAAATCATATAAAAAATAATAAATCCATAGTTCATAAAGATAATAAATCAGGAGTTTATGAAATTAATTGTGGCGATTGTGATAAGTTTTACCTTGGTAGAACTTTCAGAAGTTTTCAAACTAGAATTTCAGAACACAAACATAGCTTTGTTAATCAGAAGTCGGATTCACATTATGCAAAGCATTTAATCCAAGAAAATCACACATTCAATTTCGATTTCAAAATATTAAATACTGAAAGTAAGGGAATCAAACTTAATATTTTAGAATCATTACAGATAAATAAATACAAGTATTTCGGACTCCTATTGAATTTCCAAATCGATCATACTTCAAGCTCCCTTCTCAATCTTTTCAAAATTACCGAACTACCTGACTAGCAGTTCAGAATTGGTTTTCCCTATTCTAATAATTATTTACAACCATCTTTCTATTTACCCCTTCTACACAATTTGTCATCTCTTTATTTCTTGTTTTCGATATAAGAGAGAAACATAGTTAGTTTGCCATTAGCATCTGAAGAAGGCAAAGTTCCACCGAAACGTGCGTCATGCGTCATTTCTTTTAATAAATGTGTAAATTGTTATTATTAACCATTGCTTTAATATTCCAATAATTCATTGAACGATCTATGAAATATTAATTCTACTCTATTAAATTTATTTGAGTGAAATATTGAATTTTTGTACCTGTTATGTTTACTCACTTTCATACTTTTATCTATCTGCCAATAGATTACGCCAGAGGCGGATTAAGCGTTCAGAGCGCCGTAGGCAAGCTTCTCATCGGCGCCCCCATATTAAAAATAAATCGTAGGTACTATAGTTTGACCTAAACCGATGTACCGCCCCTTAGGAAAACGTGGTGAGATGGGGGCTAAGGAAAAAAGAGCATGAGTTTACATGAGATCGATATTGTCGGACAAATCTTGCGATTTCGGTTTACAATATTTTAAAGTTTTAAGGTACGACTGGCATGTAAACCCTAAAATTATGAAATTTCCTATATAATAATATCAGGCATACGACACTCGTATCAATTAAATTATCGAACAGGATAAAAATGAATTGAATCATTGTATCTAATATTTCATTTAAATAATTAACTAACTTCAATATATTATAGTTACTTAATTTCTGACTCGATAGTATAGATAGTGACCTATACCCGGTCGGAAAAATTTGGGAAACGAACGTCGTCGTGAATTGTCTGGTGCTTTAATAAATTTTAAGAATTTATTAATACTTGGTTAATTTAAAAAATCAATTTACGAATTATTTAGTTAAACACGGATACAGGTTTAAATTTTCAACAAGATCTGATTTTTTAAGTATACTTAGAGTGAACTTAAATGCACTCTGCTAACTCAAAGTTAGATATATGTAATTGGAAATAATTGAATTATTTTCAGAAATTATTTAAAGTAAAAAATGAAATTATAATGGTATGTATGTTAAATTAAGCAGCTTTTTACGCTCGACTTTAAAGTTGCTAATTTTCAATTACTTGTTACAGCTTAAATGACAAACTAAAAAAAATTAAAAATTTCGGCGCCTAAATTTTCGTCTTGCGAAATTGTCAACATCTTCATAGTTTAAAGATTGCAATAAGTTTGATTCTATGTTAAGTATTGCTAACGAATTTAATCTCATATCTGTCATTGTTGAGCGAAGATAATTTTTCACTCTCTTTAGACAGGGAAAGCTCCGCTCACCACTGCAATTGCTGACTGCCGTCGAAACACAATTCTTAAAGTTATATTAACGTTTGGATAAATTGTTTCAAGTTCTTCATTTCTTAGAACCTTTAAATTTGCGTTGGTTGTTCGGGGCAGTTTTCCGTTCCGAGCTACTGTTGTTAAGTAAGAACGCAAGTGGATACATTCATCCACAAAACACTTATCTAAATCACCGAAATACATTGTTACTATCGTACTTGCTCTATTTTGAAATTGAAAATCTACTGTAAAAATTTCTGTATGATTCTCGTCTCTTTTGAAGTTCAACCATAAGTCAATCTATAATTACTGAAAATACTATCACTCTGAATGTGTCCCGACCAGATACTGAAGAAGTAATATCTTCGGCAGGCTCATCTGCTGTGAGCTTTTTCTTCCGAATCCTCTTTTTATCCTTTTCATATTCTCTGGCTAGTAGAGTTCCAAGGCTTGCTGCTCATAGTTATTACAATTTTTGCCTTTCTGCAGAAACTATGTGAATTAGAATAAGGTTGCTTGTAAGGCGTAAGTTTTAGTCAGTCTCATCCGTTAAATTTATCTTTTGCTATAAATTGAAATCATTTTTATTGTCTAAGTAGGTGGCTTACATACTGGCGCAATTAATCTTATGCTATATTGTATATTTTTGCTCTATTTTACAATTCCGCCCGCGCGCCCCCTTGTACCCTTGCGCCCCTAGGCACATGCCTAGTTTGCCTTAAGGATAATCCGCCTCTGGATTACGCTTAGGTTTTTCCATCCCCATTTGTATTTCCTATATTCCCAGATTCTTATGAGGTATTCCATTTGCAACGTTACG